>CAXKVY010004277.1:0-116031 GCA_964058915.1 Tetropium fuscum
TATATATATATATATATATATATATATATATATATATATATATATATATATATATATATATATATATATATATATATATATATATATATATATATATATATATATATATATATATATATATATATATATATATATATATATATATATATATATATATATATATATATATATATATATATATATATATATATATATATATATATATATATATATATATATATATATATATATATATATATATATATATATATATATATATATATATATATATATATATATATATATATATATATATATATATATATATATATATATATATATATATATATATATATATATATATATATATATATATATATATATATATATATATATATATATGTATATATATATATATATATATTATATATTATATATATATATATATATATATATATATATATATATATATATATATATATATATTATATATATATAAATGTAATTATTAAATAAAACAATTTGATATTCATCGGTAAGAATTCGACCAATAATGTCATGTAACCAAAGATTCAATCAATCATGAACAATTATCACTACATACAACATATTCAAATTTGACATAATAATTATAAATTAAATGAAGCAAAATATAACATACTTTATATTATAAAGCGAGTAGAAATAAAAGTACAATATTTATTTAAAGTAAGAATATGTCCTAATTGACAACTTATGTCACATATAAGGCCAACTTCAGCATGAAAAATATAATACCTTAAACAAATAGAGAAATATATAAATTAAAAAAGCATTGTATTGTAAAATTAATATTTAGATTTTATAATAATGAATATGTGACATAGACATTTTAAAAAACAAAGTGAAAATGCTTAAATCAAACTTCTTAAGTGAAATAAATCTAGTGAACAGACAAAACAGGAAACAATTATTTCCTGATATCCATGAACTGAAACAAAGGAAAAGGACAATTTGTTGATAAGCAACGATTTTTGGTGAGAGGAAGCAGCATGAATAATTTATTCGACAGTTAATAATTGTTCAAAGATTAATAAATATAGTTAGGAAGGAGATGTAAACTTACAAGAACGTCAGAGATGGTACGACATGTTTCAAGCGAAGGTGAATTGGCCCAGATATTGACAACGACAAGAAATAACCTGAGTTGCAGAGATTTCCGTGGTTATCATGTGCAGACACTCATGGTTTTCCGCAAAGAAGGTAAACGGCCTACAAAAACATCAACAATGATAAAAGGTATACCTACATAACCTATCTGATCGGATTAAAATAAGCTAGCAAAACTAAATTTCATAAGTCAATATAAATACTTTTCTATAAAGAATATGTAAATATAAATTTACTTACCAATATCGATATCAACCATATACGAGCTCCAAACATAGTTAAATTCATTGAAAACTCTTAAAAAAACGCACATATTATTAACGTATATAATTCCATTCAATCTTAGGTTAGAATATCTGAATAATTCGATACTATCGAAAGTTTTAAAACATGTTTCTGTAATTATTTCTTTTCTTTAATATATAGGAATCTACGCTACACACACAGAATAGTTTTATTATTGTTTCTTATAATTTATATATAACATTTTTTATTATTGCAAATTTTAGAGTGGAATAAGACTTTGTATTAGATTTTAGTATTATGTGATTTTAGTATTTACGTTATAAGTTATATATTTGTGATATTATACCTACTTATTTGCTGTTGTTTTGTTGCTTTAGCTGCCTGTACCATCACTATAGCTATATATATATATATATATATATATATATATATATATATATATATATATATATATATATATATATATATATATATATATATATATATATATATATATATATATATATATATATATATATATAAATATATATATATGTTAAATATGTTGAAGAAGATACTAAATCTAGCATATACATTTATTACATACTTAATTAACCAGTAGAATTAGAGGCACAGAGCAATAGGAAGAAAAAATTATATGGACCCACTTGTTAGACATGAAGAGGGAGCATTGCTGGAACTGCTGGGTCACATTGTAATTACAGAAAAATAGGTGGGATAAATCTGAAGTGTCGTAGGCGGGATGTTACCTCTTGTCAACGTTCTCCTGACATTCGGTATAACAAATGGATTTATTATTACTTTCTTTTCACCCTAATTTTTTTCGCATAAGCCATATGTAAGAAAGTAGATTTGTAGGTAGGTCCGTCCCTTAACTTTTGTTCCTAAAAATGTCCAGTAAGAATTACGGTTTTCATTTTCCGATATCTATTTAATGCATTATCACGGAGCTTTTGGATTAACCTGAAGTTGTTAGTAATTCAAGGACAGTATGGATTTTGTTCACCTTTAGTTTCTCGGCGCATGTACATGTATGTCAAATAATTGTAATATATTACCCGTAAGAAATTGATTTTTTTCATCAATATCTTCTATAAAAACAATTTTGTACGATGTAATTTGTGATGTTTGTAATTTATATTATGTTAGGGTCTGAATATAAAAGTTATATCTTAGGGAGTAGGTAAATAGGTATGTCTATATTTAAATTAATATCAATAATAATTATTATAACAATATTAGTAAAATTTTCAAAAAAGTATCCTATCAAGTATCCTATAAGTATAAGATGACATGTTAATAGCCTAAATAGATATTTTAACGATTCTGCAAACAACCAATTACCAGAGCCTGGATTCATATTTTTTTATAAAAATAATAATCTAGTCAATAAATCATTTGCATTTGCCTATGTGAGTGATAATATCCTTATGAATATAAGTAAGAATATAAGGTCCGAAATGTTCATGTGTGAGATTGAGATTTGAGATTTGAGATTGGCGGGGGCTCTGCCCTTTGTGTTCATGTGTGATAGATTAATTTAAACTTTAATATTATGTTGTCCATATACCGGGTGCCTACGATATTACTAGCCAGTTTGACAGTTTTTGAGAAAATGGCGGTAGAAAATGTTATATCAGTGACAAATTACTTCATTTTCACATAAAACAAATTAATGTAAGAACAAATCTCTTACGGTTATTAAAGTTTTTTGGGGAGTTACATTTGATAAAGTGTTAAAAATTTCATTTCCGGTTGTACCGGAAGTACTACGAAAAGTGATTTTCAGGCTCAGATTACTTAGATATTTTTAATGGAACGCCCTGTATTGAACATTAAATTTACATTCTACTTACCTTTCTGGATATTTTTTGTTTCTGCTGTCTCCTGCCTAAACCTAATAGTTTCTGAGGCATCGGCGACTGATTGTTCACTTGCACTGTCACAAAGGCTAAACAATAAAAAAATCATATTTAAACAGAACTTTGATTCAGGAGGGCTGTGTAAAACAAAAGAACTATTTACCGATTTTCATATAGATTTTGAGAGTACTGTTGCATTATTTAGTTTCTCTGGACAGTTGTCATTTAATTTTTGCGTTTTATTATTGATTTACCTTTTAGTAAGTGTTTGTGTTTTCTAGTTGTTAAAAATGTGTTTAGGCGCGAGATCTCCAGACCTTACACCATTGGGTTTTTTTACTGGACCCGTATCAAGGAAAAGTTGTTGTGGAAAAGAAGACCTTAGAAATAGAATTACGCAAGTGATGAACTCTATTACTCCAATCGAAATGAAAAACTTTCTCCGGGAATTTAAAAAAAAAATAATTCTTGCCGAGAAGTCAATGGTATACATTTTAAACCTTTAAATTATAGTTAAAATAAATTATACCTACCTATTACTTTTAGTGATTCACTTTGATACTTATTTTATTTTTCTGCTTTGAGCAGATTTGTGACATATTTATAGTGCAGGTGAACATTCAGTCGCTGATATCTCATAAACTATTAGGTTTAGGTAGGGGACAGAAGAAACAAAAAATGTCCAGAAAGGTTAGTAGAATGTAAATTTAATGTTTAATACAGGGTGTTCCATTAAAAGTATCGAAGTAATTTGAGCCTGAAAACTTTTCGTAGTACTTCTGGCAAAGCCGGAAATGAAATTTTTATGACTTTATCAAATTTTGCTCCCCAAAAAACTTAAATAACTGTAACAGATTTGTTCCTACATTCATTTGTTTTATGTGAAAGTGAAGTAATTTATCAATGATATAACATTTTCAAACGCCATTTTCTCGAAAACTGTCGATGTAGGTATAGGGTATGCTACATGTTTTGGTTCTAGAATTTTCTGGGCAATCTAAATTTCTAATAATATACAGGGTATTCCGTTACAAATAATAAAGTTTATACTGTTTCCGGTTAAACTGGAAATGACAATCAGATCTTGAAGTAATCAAACTGTGCACCGTTGTCAACCATACAACTTCCCAAAGTTTTAAATCGATATATTTTTTTACAAGGAAGTTATAGACTGGCTAATAATATCGTAGGCACCCGGTATATTGTGCGGTTTCTAATATTATTATAGTTATTGTAATTATTATTATTGTTGTTAATTATTTAAAGCGCAACTAGAGTACCTATATATTGATGCTCGCTTCACATGTACCCAATAGAATATAAAATGCATAATGTATTTAAGTCTACGTAGAACTTATCGGAGAGGGATTGACGTTTTACTCGATTATTATATATGAAATTTTATGAAATAGTTATGAGTGACTTTCTAGATAGTTGAATATATTTCTCTCCGATACAATGAAGGTTGTAGGGCAATAAATAATTAAAATATAAAAAAATCCATTCTTAGACATTAGACATACCTACTGCCGTTGATTACTATTAAACGTGAATACATAATTCTGTTTTGGCAAAGTTTATTAGGGGTAAAGAGCGATTGTACCGCTCGGCCCCCTCCTATCGAGGTAACATCTTTAGCCAAGATTATTGGCGCGCAAAGTTGTTATTACAATATTTTATTCTCTCTACTCTAAATTCTGTATTTTAAAATCCCAAACACAGTTTATTGTTTGTTATACAAAACCTGAGTAATTGGCTAGTTGCGTCGCCAGAAGATTAATCAGATTGGTCGGTAATTAAAGGAAGACTCCAATATGGCAACCAAAAGGTCGTGGAGTCAAGTGCTTTATATTAATTAAAAATATCCACTTAACTATTTTCTCTTATAGTCCAGGTGACCCGAGTTAACATTTTCAATAGACCCTCTTAAATTTCTTTTATTGACAGTCCGCAGACCACAATTTAATTAAGGATAACCCAATTAATAAAACGGAATACGATCCATTTATTTTATGAATAAAAAATATTAAAGGGAAATATGTTTACTAAAATATATAGATATAAACGAATATGAATATCAACGAGACTAAACGAGAATCGTCAAACAACCTCATCAATACTTTGATAATATTCATTACTCTAAACTAAATAATGTTCTCAAAGTTCTTGGTAATATTTTTATTGTGCTTGTGTATGATAATACAATCAGATAATACATTGAGCGAGGCATCAAATCAGGAATTTTTGCTTCTTTGATATATTGTTTATGATGAAAGACAATGTTAAATCCAAGTTTTAGAGCTCGACAGACGACCGGGTCATTGTTAAAATTAAGAAAATCCGACACAAACTAAAAAAATTTCGAGATTTTCTTAATTTTTGGTCGTCTACCGAGGTCCCAAAAACATAGATTTAACATTTCTGTTTCATCATAAATAATATACCAACAAAGCAAAAATACCTGATTTGATGCAGCGTTCACCCCCTTTTCATGTTTAATTTAACTGAATTATGAAGTCTACACTATACTGCATTACATACCTTAAACGACAAAAAAAATGAAGCTGTATATACCGATTGTTTAATTAATTTTTACGTGCTGTAGCGTGTGATATTCCTTTTATGAACGAACATCATTAAAATTGCAAAATTATCTCAATTTAATTTGCGAATTAAACTAACTACTACTAACATTAAATAAGAATTAAAAATGTATTTCCTGAAAGAATATATAATTTTAAAATAGGAGCAGTAATTAGTAATCTTTTAAAGATACATTAAGTTTGTAATAAATTGCGTTTAAAATATACAGTTGGTTACTATCGAAGTAAAACTAATTAATGCAGTGCATTTAAAATTGTGACAAAACATTTGGAAAATAATGAATTTACGTTATGCTGTTCTTTACTTTGCGCTTGCATCATTTCCCTACAAAATATATGAAAGTTGGGAACGCTAATTTGTTTCGTCGCAGATGGCATTACATACTCGACAAAATACTCCTAGCCATGAGTCTTTATGCAGATTTCAATATAACTTTTATGAGAACAGTATATTTTTAATAATATCTCACTAACACACATCAATATATTTGATATAATATGAATATATCTGAAAAATATATAATAAAGCCTGGGATATCTCAGGGATCTGTACTAGGTACAGTACTGTTCCATATTTATATAAATGACTTACCTAATTATTGTACCGGGATCCAAATCTGATATCATATAATATCAGATATCATATAATATATATAACAGTTGTATAATTGCTGATTATACAACTGTCTTAAATGGTGAATTACTGCCTATAGACTAAATAATATGTATGAAAATAAAACTCAAACGACAATTTTCTCTCGTCGCAACTGAAATAACTTAAGTAAGCTCTGCAATTAGATACAGGGTTAACATGACAATATCATATTACTGAATTATCAAAAGAACTGACAAAAAAATATTATTTCTAATCCGTAATCTTTCAATGTTCATTTCAGGAAAGGTTTTAATTACCGCATGTTTTGGACTATATACCGAACGAAAAATATATGATAATCTTTAAATTTTATCATCAACATCGTCGTCATTATCCTCATCATCAGATCTTGAACCCAAATTAATAATTAACGGTTCACCCTCATCGCAACGTACTTCACGGTCCCAATCTTTGTTTACAATGTTTTCTACATGTCTAACCCAATTTTCCCACGTATCTGGAGTAATTTCATCCAAATCCTTTTGCCACATCGCTAAAACTTGTTTGCCTCCGTAACCAACTTCACCAATATGTCGATCATAATAATCTTTACAAATGCCCCACACTAATTCTATTGGATTGTATTGGCGATGGTAAGTTGGCAACCTCAATACTTGAAGACCATGTTTTTTTAGAAGTTCATCTATGTCATATCGCGGGGTCTGTTTGTGCTGGTTGCATAAAATTAAAAGTTCAATTTTCAGATAATCTTCCCAGATATTTTTCCCAAATATCTGAAGTAATTTGATTCAAAGCCTTCTGCTCTCTCTGAAACTTGTTTGTCTGTGGAACCAACTTCACCAATATTTCGTTGACAGTAATATTTACAAATGCCCCTCACTAATTCTATAGGAAGTTCATCTATGGCATATCTCGGGGTCTGTTTGTGTTGGTTGCATAAATTTAAAAGTTCAATTTTAATTAATATTTCGAAAATATTATGCCATTACAAGAAAGCCATTATTTTAGTATTGTTTTATTCCAGGAAGCAGTAGGAATTGGTTGGCTCTTTCAAAAAACTATGGTGATGCATAATGCGTCCTATTATCCATCACCACTATCGAGGGCTCAGTAAGATTTGGAATCAGTTTTACCGAGATCCATTTCTTAGAATGTTGGTCTATTGAATCGTGGTAGTCCGTCAACTTTGACTTCGTAGAAAAAAATAATGAGGCATTTTGTAGGAATCCACACCTAGTTCCAGCATGTAGCACAACAAAACGCTTACCATTTTTTGTTTGGCCTATTTTACAACTTTTTACACTGTTATCTTGCCACGTTCCTTTAAACCCTTCTTTCGCAAAAATCCACCTTTCGTCAAGTACACAAATTGGGTCGAATATCCGCTTATAATTTAGTTGGACATCCTCTTATTATCTCGTAAAAAAAAGCTATTCTTTTACTTGCGATGTGAAGTTGCTCACAAAGGAAACGTCTGTTATTTTCCTCTGTAAAAGAAAAGGCAATATTCTTTAAAATACGCCACAGGCTCGAATCCGAAACATCTAAGATAACCTTTTGCTTCACTATTCCATTAACTGCTTTAATTGTATTTTTTCTCTCCTTTCATAGTATACACAATATTACGGATTTCTGATTTAACTCCATCATGAACATTCCATGTATTCACATTTATTCGTTTTTAACTTACGTCTGTTGCGTGCTTTTCCTGGAGTACTAAGAGGTTTAACAGATGTAGGCTTTTCCTTTATACGGGTTATATATGTCTTAAACTTATATTAAGGGCCAGCAACTCTCTGATGGACGGAAGATAATGGCAGCAAGGGTCCATCATTTTCTTTTTCGCTCTTGAAGGTTTATTATGCATTGTCGGCACTGTTTTTCAATAGTACAGTTAGACATGATTGAAAATATATTAATATGTAGAACTGTCAATGTGACTACATTTTACTTTTAAAATAATAAATTATTATTCAACATTTTTACTGACACTGATTCCGAAAAATCACATGCATTAGTGCTTAACTAAAAGACGAAATTCCATTACTTGATTACTTTTTTTGGAGCATATTATTTATAAATATAATTTAACATATTATTTATAATTGCATTTTTTCCGACATTTTCACTATTATAGTTAAAATGTACACTAAATAATTGACGTAGAAAGAGACACATTTAAATGATGACAAAATGACAAAAAATGCTCATGAGTCGTTACCTTTCAACTGCTCGCAACTGCATATAGCTATTCACATTTACGTTCTTCGCTCAAAAACTGCATAATGTTTATATAAAACTATTTATCATATTAAAATCAACTTGAAGTAAATTAGTAGTCAGCTTTCTAAAATATACTACCCATTTTAATAACACAATGTTTACCTCGATGTTAAATTAAAGTGTTAAAACACAACAAAAGCCAAGTCAAATAAAGATCTGAAATCTGCCTATAATTTAATCCGATGACTGTCTGAAACTACAATATAAACATAACATTAACAGCCGGTACAGCAGATTCGGACTTCGGCGGTCGTCATTGACTTTGGTTGAAAGCATGATTTAGCACCATAGCTTTTTCCTTACGCACTGATTGGTTGCTGTAGCTGTAAGATTATGATGTCAGTCATATAATTTTGAGCCATAAACTGTTTGCCGTAATAAAAAAAATAAATATGTCATGTTAGGTTTACGAGCAACTGAATGTAAGAATAGAAATTGTAGTAACACCTGAAATTGAAGTGACACCAGCGAGTAGAAACAATAAGAGACTTCACTTCCACTACTTTTCCTTGGACACTTTTAAGTCTCTGTCAACTTGCGCAGGGCGCCGACGCAAGGGTCTTGAAAATCATTCTATACTGCGCAACAGTAAGTTGGGTTATATGTATTTTCTTTTTGTCTTTTTCTTATAATAGAGATATCAAAATGAAACAGAAGATAATAAAGGACTGTAATTATGTCAGAAGATTTATCCAGGTCTGCCCTATCATGGAACAGTTCTTGTGTATATTTGTCCTGGTTGCTAAGTAACAACGATCATTCTCATACACTATCATAAAAAACTAAACTTAGGAGATAGGTAATTTGTATTGAGTAAAATACTCTGAGTATATTTTCTCTATGGTAACACCTAAAGTATTCCCTTGTGTAGGTAGGCCTTAATAGAACAAAAAGTGAAACTAACTTGATATCAATCAAGTCAGTTTCAGGCCTGCCGAATTAATTTTATTAAAGTAATGGAACTTATTTTAAAATCTTAAAACGTTACCTCAGCATATTTAGTGCTCGAAAATTGCTAGGCTCCACGCTAATCAATCAATTGCAGGCTGAAATACTTTTAGGGCCAACGAAGTTATATGGTCCTATAAAATGGGCATTGGAATAATTATTTAAAATCTCCCGTTTTCATGAAAATACTTAGTAAACTTTATGATTATTAAGTATACAATAAATTTCAGTTGTTTAAACGGCCAGGATGGGTATGGTTTTAGCATTTATTTGTCGAGAGCTGCGGAGATTTACATTGGGATTATTTAATTTTCCTTCATATTACCATTCGCTCATATAACTTTACTTTAGTGTTTACATAATATTTGCGTATGTTTTTCTAACAACAATTAATTGTTTGACTGGTTATTTTTCTATCAATTTACTGCAATTCAATAATTTATTGTTGCTAGTTGCTATTCCCAACAAATTTTATTGAGTTATGTTGATCAACCATTGTTAAAATTAAGACATTCCAGATATGCGATTGTGATATTTATTATTACTTTTAGTACACGGAAATTAGCAAAAATAGAAGAAAAAATGTATAATAAGCTGATATTTTCTGAATCGACAGTTGATAGGGGTATCAATAGAGGACCGAAAAGTTCCCATCCCTAACTGGTGAGCCTCATCCCTTTTTCACCCTTATAATGACACCGCGCTGGGTTTTCAATAATATCTAGAAAATGTAATATTCTACGGAAACAATAGAGGTATTAAAAAATATTCAGAATTATCCAGAAATTTCCTATAAAACATTTCCTATCAGTCGTTTGCAGATTATCAAGTGTTTTCATGTTAATCGACGGCAAAGTTAGGGGTAGGTAACAAAAACGCTTTTGGATGGAAAAAATATTTATCCAGCCTTGTAATATTCTGTTTAGCAATATTCGGTTTCAACAAGTTTTTATAAATTATATATCATATTTTATCATATTTTATATATTATATAATTATATAATAAATCTATAGTTTGAGAGTTTGCTTTTTTCGACGTTGTGGCACTACCACTAAATGCATTAGCAAGAAAAACTGGGCGAAAAGACGGCGAAATTATATTATTCAGTTTTTTAAACAGTTACTTAAAAAAGTATAAACAAGAGATGTCCGTTCTGTTTTTGCTAGGATAATGTGAAAAATATGACTACTGTGTTTTCGGATTTTTGCACACATCATGTGAAAAATTTTAGTTTCAGGTCGCGGTTGCTGTGGGTTTTTTGTAATTTTCGAGGGCAGTCGTAGAAAAAATAATATTCAATCTACGCAATTGGGCTTGCGATCTGGCCACAACTGCACTGTTGACAACAGACGATTTTTTTTATGCAACTGACAAAGGCAATGTAACTATATTGATATTACTTTATTTTTCGATGGTTTTCGATACCTTAAATCATAAAATGCTACTGCCAATCTTGAAATATATAGGTCTTACAGATCGTGCATTATAATACTACACTACTTAACAGGGAGATCTCAAGCTGTGGTTTATGAAGGTAATTCTTGTTAGTTTATAAGTATATACAAATTCAAATACAAATACAAATGTTCCCCAAGGCTCTATCTTCGGTCCCCTTATTTTCATTATATACACCACAAATTGTCCAGCACGTTTTATTTCATATCGCAACAGTAATATGTATAGTATACTCCAGTTGTATATATATAGTTCGATGAATATGAATGCGAATGTGTCTCAACAAAGTCAACAAAACTAATATTTGCATTAAATTATGATTATAATATGTAGTCTTTTAAGTATTTTCTTGAAAAAAACCATTGTCTAAAATTAAATAATTATAAGATAAAGGCGATATTATTTGGTAGAAAGAATGATCAAATAAATAGAGAGGTAAATTTAGTAAAAAAAGCCCCTAACCTAGGACAAATTGCAACCAAAAGTCTGTGAATGGTTTTTGTCATGGCTATGTGTACTGATCGACAGAAAAAAAGTCTACCGAAATCTGATAACCGGAAGTGGGTTATTTTCAAGATGGCCGCCGCTAACCATAAAAATCTGCAAAACTCTTGTAACTTTGTTGTTTTTAAGAGTAGAAATATAAAATTTTTCCATCATACTTACGGTTTTTATAGTCAACGAATTCATTTCAACCCATAAATTTGGTCCGTGGGATCAAAAATGGAAGCCGACAAATAACAATGTAGTTACAATACCATTTAGTTGGTGAAATAACACAAATATCAAGTTGGATGTTTTAATTGTTAATGTATTCTACAAAGTACACATTAAATTATGTTAAGAAAAAGTGGAGCAATATGGGGGCAAACAAGTTGCTCCTGCATTTTATATTAGTCCTCAACACTGTCCTCTAGTTCATCTGACACCTTGTTGTCACAATGCGTAACTTTACCAGTTTTACAATTGCAGTGTATAATTTTCCGGTAGAGTGTCTGGTGCAGCATTCATATCACACATTACTGGTACAAGTTCATCACCATCGCGTTTCCAACCCCAGTTCACATGATTCATTTTACTAGCCATACTCATCCATATCATGGTCTGATAGTATACTCTTAGACAATGGAATTTGGTGGACGTTGGTGGAAGACGTTCTGAATGAATAAATGATTTGGCTGTGACCACTGTCTGCGTAAGTGTCTGGAAACGCAAGGCTGCCAAAGGACTTGTACTGTTTTGCCACTACAAATAACAGCCATCGCTTGACTGCCAAGACTTACTATATCAGCGGGGTTGTGGCCTGGTAAAGTGAATGCAGTTACACAGGAATGAAGGACACGATCTACGAACTAGTAGGAGTTTTGCCAATTTTCATTGCTAGCGGCGGCCATCTTGAAAATAACCCACTTCCGGCTATCAGATTTCGGTAGAATTTTTTTCCGTCGATTGGTACACCTAGTAATGACAAAAACTGTGCACAAACCTTTTGTTGGAATTCGTCCTACGTTTGATGGTACATTGACCCGTCTAAAAATAGATTCTTAAAAAGCTATTCTCAATAAATTCAGGTTGAAGATAATATAGTTGAGTTTCAGGATGAAATAAAAAAATTAGGTATTCACATAGACACTAAGATCAGGTTTTTAAGTCATGTGAACACCTGCCTACATTAAAATAGGAATATCTTGGAAAAGTGCAATCTCTGCAGTCCCTGTTTAAATAGTACTGATATTAAGCGCATAACTTGGAAATTATTGTTTAAGATTAAGCATGTAAGATTTAGAATTTTGTCTCTTCAAAACAAATCACATCCATATTTGTACATCGATAATTCCTTTACATCCAATTGCCTGAATGAATTATCCAGGAATTATAATAAAAAAAAGTTTAAGAAACATGTTCTTGAAATCATTAATTCGGAGAAACAATACGATCAATAATAATAATGAGAATAAGAAGTTGGGTTTGATTTTTGTTTGATGTAATTTTTGTTTATTGCAACCTTAATGTTATGAAGTTATTTATGTAATAGGGGATATTTACGGAGTATTGTGGCAATGCCAAAAATAAAATTTTTTAGGATGTTAAAAAAAAAAAATTATATTACCGTGATGCTAATGCGCCACGTCAGATTTTCATGTTTCAAAGGAAACAGTAATTTTATGCCTTTATTATTTAAGGATCGTTACCCAAATAATAATTTGTAAATTGTGATCTAAATGTGTTCCTGGAATTGATAGTGAGATATTTTTTGTCAAGGCGGTCCAAAATATGGAATCGGTTTAAAATTAAATGGAGAGTAAGTTCAGGATCACTTCTGTTTCTCAACCCTACCATGAAGCATTGGAACATTAAAGGTAGAAACTTTACGTATATGTAAATGAGGCGGTATAATTCTGTGGATGACTTTTCAACTATTTCCATATTCGTTACTCCAAAGTTTTCATGTCAGACCAAATTTACTTTCTAGTTCAAGCTCTTGCAGTGTGTTTCATTAATTATGCAAAAGGTATAGGTAGGTACTTAAATTATTATTAAAATGAGTAATGTCCTAATGATTAATGATGATTTTATTTCAAAAAGTATCTACCTATAAAGTAAACAAATCAGACCATATGCAACAGATAAAGACGCTACGGGAACAAAATAACGCGCACTAGTAAAATAAAGGCAGATCATCATACCAAATAGTTTCAAGAGGTATACGCTGATTGGTCAATCCAAGCTATACTAATTAAATAAAAAATCGCCAGAAAATTAAAAACACAGTAATAATAGTTTCGACAAGTCATTTTACGAATACACGTACATAATAAAATGAAGTGAAAATAAATAACTGTTCAAAGGTTGCTGAATAAATATGTGTTTTAAAATAGATTCTAAAGTGTGATTGTAAAAAGCAAAAATTTTTACTATACGTTTAGGTTGGCAGTTAGCTACTATGTTAATAAATATACGAGTAAC
Source organism: Tetropium fuscum (assembly GCA_964058915.1). Classification (NCBI taxonomy): domain Eukaryota; kingdom Metazoa; phylum Arthropoda; class Insecta; order Coleoptera; family Cerambycidae; genus Tetropium; species Tetropium fuscum. Next base: position 14,110 of record CAXKVY010004277.1, read on the forward strand.
TAAGGAAGTGTTTTTTGTTTCTGTGAGGAGGCTTCCTTAGGGAAAGATAATATTGCATAAGAGTTCGTATTAGGCACTACAACCGGTAGCCGCGTTAAAATTTCTCTGAGAAAATTAAGTATATAAGTTTGGACACGATTTTATTAACACGTGTTTCCAACGTATTAGGCATATCTTTATTAATCAATTTCGAGTGATAATAGTAATATCCTGGTAGTAATTAGATATCTAGGATATCATAGATAGTTCTGTAGTGATTTCACCGTATCCAGATAAGAATTATCAAGCTATAAAGAATATCAAGAATATTTGGTCGCAAGGTAGTTCAAATAGTGAGGACGCCGCGCCGTTGGAAACTTCTGAACGAATTCCATCAATCACCGCAACAGTGTTTACGTAGTGCGCGTGTGATTGTGTTTCTGTTTTGTTTACAAAGGATTAACTTTAAGACAGGGTTAATAAACAAAACCTCAATTTCCTATTATAATCATTGTTATAACATATAACAGTACTACTTCTTCTTTCTTAGTAAACGTCCCATATTGTTTGATAAGGATTTTAAAATCCCATGTTTTTTAGTTATATAAGGTATTATAGGTGTCTCAGGTCTCAGGTTCTAAGCTTCTATTTTTATTTAGTAATATTAAATCATCTTCAAAGTATAAACATTTTAAAATAAATATATGTACTAGTTAAATTGCAAATCAATCTATCTTTTCTTGCAGAATAAATTTATAGGAGTAAAGCAAATACATAATCAATAATCTCTGAAAAGATATAGCTTCAATAATAGATACATTTTCTTCAGCATAAAGTAAAATTCATAAGTTAAAAAGCATACAGAACCATTTTACAAGTCTATTTTGAACTCATCTTGAAGTTAAGGGTTTCCATGCTCTAATCAAAACTAAATTAAGAAGACTATAGAAGTTTAAATTTTCTATATAATAATATGGTTATAAAATTGACAGATAAATATTCATAAATAGTAAATTCAAAATTGTTCACTGGCATTGTGAACTGGCGCCCATTTAACATTGTGATTTAGTACTAGAGAGTTAGATAGATAGCTTATTTTATAGATTGAGTAGAAAATTTTGTTGGAATTCGTCCTACGTCTGATGGTACATTGACCCGTCTAAAAATAGATTCTTAAAAAGCTATTCTCAATAAATTCAGGTTGAAGATAATATAGTTGAGTTTCAGGATGAAATAAAAAAATTAGGTTTTCGCATAGACACTAAGATCAGGTTTTTAAGTCATGTGAACACCTGCCTACATTAAAATAGGAATATCTTGGAAAGGTACATAAGATCGCAGTTGACCGTGTGACATACCCCAAATAAACTATGGGAATGTTTTCTGCAGACCCTGTTTAAATAGTATTGATATTAAGCGCATAACTTGGAAATTATTGTTTAAGATTAAGCATGTAAGATTTAGAAGTTATATAAGGTATTATAGGTGTCTCAGGTCTCAGGTTCTAAGCTTCTATTTTTATTTAGTAATATTAAATCATCTTCAAAGTATAAACATTTTAAAATAAATATATGTACTAGTTAAATTGCAAATCAATCTATCTTTTCTTGCAGAATAAATTTATAGGAGTAAAGCAAATACATAATCAATAATCTCTGAAAAGATATAGCTTCAATAATAGATACATTTTCTTCAGCATAAAGTAAAATTCATAAGTTAAAAAGCATACAGAACCATTTTACAAGTCTATTTTGAACTCATCTTGAAGTTAAGTGTTTTCATGCTCTAATCAAAACTAAATTAAGAAGACTATAGAAGTTTAAATTTTCTATATAATAATATGGTTACAAAATTGACAGATAAATATTCATAAATAGTAAATTCAAAATTATTCACTGGCATTGTGAACTGGCGCCCATTTAACATTGTGATTTATTACTAGAGAGTTAGATAGATAGCTTATTTTATAGATTGAGTAGAAAATTTTGTTGATGACTGTATTAGTAACACTTAATATTAAATTTGGATAGTTTCATTAGTTTCATTTGAAATTATTTATAATGAGAGAAAAATAGGCTGATATTAAAAGATTGAGTGGAAGGTGGCTCTATGTAATGAATTGCTACAAACCCAAAATTATTTAAATATATATATATATATATATATATATATATATATATATATATATATATATATATATATATATATATATATATATATATATATATATATATATATATATATATATATATATATATATATATATATATATATATATATATATATAGATGTTAGTTAATTAATTGTTAACCTAGAATCAGTTAAGGATGTTAAAAATGTAAAATAAAATAAAGACTTGATCAAGTTAATTACTAGTCAGTTGCATGGTCAAATCATGTCTCATAATTTGCGTTACATTTAATATTTGTAAGAAAATTTAAATCAAGGCATTTCCTAAAATACTTCTGAGCAATATATCTAGCAGGCAAGCATTGATGTATTTTAAGGCCTTGTTCAAAGATATCTCGTCTCGAACATTTAAGGTATCAGGACGACACACTTTGAATGGATTCTAGTTATTAACTACCTGTATTAACTTAACCTGGTTCATGGAAATATATTGCTGTCATTTAGAATACTCCCACGAGATTAAATCCTACCATCAGGGAACATAACAATAAATAAGTTTTACGTTGAGTGTGTGAGGGGTGGCCCCAAGATATCCATTATTGCGACAGTTAATGTAACTTTTATGGGTCACGGAATGTCGTAAGCGTTGAATGTCTTTACGGCACTCCTCTACTTATCTCTACTTATCGCTATTTATCGAATTGTCTTGAGATCTATGTATACAGTTCAATCCAGTACACTAGGAAACCAAATGATTTTTCAATAAATAATAATAGCTCTTCCGAGTTAAGCACTTTAATAAGTAGGTAACTCTTGAAATTACGCCAGAATAAATGTGTACCTACCTAGGTCATTTTCCATCGACCATTGTGAATGAAATATAAAAATACATTAAATACGTATGTAAAAAATAGAATAATAATTGAATATTTAATTAATTTATTTTTTAGAATAGAATTTTTTTTTTTAAATTTAGAAATTACATAAAATATTATTGTACTGTCCTGACTTTGCGTTGTTGTTGATGTGCCGAGGGGCATAGGTCGCCGTCCTCGGCCTCTCTGTGATAGGTGAGCTAAAAATAACACCTCTTAATCTTGTTAAGCCTGATATTCTGATCTTAACTATCCAGGGTTCTTGACTTAGCGACAAAACATCCTGTTCCACGTCGAGGTGGCGGCATAGGACTGCCGTTGCCGCCTTGCAATGTTGCAGGTTGAATTGCACTATTATTACCTTATTTGTACCCGCCATTGAGGTATCCAAGGGTGGGTGGTATAGGGGTGTCCCTAGAGTGGGATAGTCATTTCTCTCTCGGTTCGCGGCTGTAATCAGCTCAGCTTCTCCAGCCTCCGTCTCCATCCTCTGCTCCTGCGAAGGTTGTTCAGTTGGAGGTCTTTCCTCTTTATTCCGTGGTTCCGGTTTTACCTTCGGGGCGAGTGACTGGAAGAGGTAGTGTAACCTCATCGATCTCGCCTTGAGGATTTTAATGTCCTCGGCTCCAATTCCGAGTAGTTCTCCTCGCGGATTGTCATTAGCCTCGTGGTGGAAAAGACATCACCGACGCACGCTAACCATCGGGTTCTGACCTGCAAGGCGACTGATTATGACCTCCTTTTCCTCATGGTCGCATTCCGCTTCCACGAGGATCCAGAGTGTAGCCTTTGTCGGCCTTGGCCGTTGGTCAACGTATGACGGTCAGCACAGCATTCTACCAAGGTCGCCGACTAGCCACGGATTCTTTAAGCCATTCCAGCGTTTGACCGTCCTCGGGGACTGATTATCTCGCCAGAATATGTCCACGAGCGAAATGCTGGTGTCGTTGATGTGTTGCTTTTGGGGGTGGAGAAGATTACCCTATCCAATTCTCCGTTCAGTGAGTTTTTGACTATGATCTCCTGATTCTTAGGGATTTTCCCATAGGGATTGTCTCTGTCTATTATGGCCACCCTCAGGCGGCGTCCTTGTATCCTGTCAGGTGGGCAGTCCTCGGACTAGGGGCCTGCCTCGTCAACTTATACCCTCTTGGGGTATGTTCTGAGGAGGTTCCCGGCCGGTTTCATTTCTTCGAAGGTGGCACACTTTGCAGGTTCTCGTCCTTCTTAGGCTGTACACCTTTGGGGTGCTCAGCCCTCCTTGGGGGATGTGAGTCCCTTGTGGAGGGTGGCACATCTTTAGGGTGTTTCGCCTGTTTCTGGGTTTTTGGTGGCTTTGCCGGAGGTGGTGCGTGGCTGAAGGGTGTGCTGTGGCAGCACTTCTCGCCTCTTGGCGTGCTCTTCTCTTTCTCTTGGCTTGAGCGCCACTGACTATTTTTTCTCTAAGAGGATTGGCATGCGGTGAGACTTGCGTCCTAGCTGCAGGCTGGTTTGGCTGCGGTAAGCTATGTTGCTTGTAGGTTGTGGCTTTAGTTATATTATTATTGTCCATAATTGTAAAGAGAAAGATCGTCCATCTAGCTCTCTACCCACTATGGAGCCACACATTGGGGATGTCGTGCTTCAAGCCCACACGATCACCAGAGCTACTAGATGGATATAGTCCAATTAACAACAACCAGCTTTGTAGCCTCCTACGTAATAATTGCCTACGAGATAATTATAATATTAACATAATTTAAATTGAATCAAAATAGGTAGAAAAATATGCACGGTGGGTACTATTTACTTAATTTACTATTTAAAATGAGAAAGTTACAATGTGATACTTGTGTCTGCCGGTATAAAAAATATTTTGTTTCGATAATTTTGGTCTTTCCGAAATATTTTAAGACTATCGAAAATGCACTGTTTTAGGAAAATACTTTAAGTCGGTCCTTTGTCGATTTGATTTATTGATTGACAAACCAAATTTATGTTTAAAGTCAGACATTCCGACCTTGAAATACACTTACGAAATACTAGCAAGAACAGCACATTCGATATGAATCTTTTTTGAATTCTAAAGCACGTGAACCACAGAGTAAATATTTTATTATCAACTTCATTTGTCCTTGTCCCGTTGCAGATTACCTGCGTTACCTCAACTGAAGACAAACAGCATGCCCATTTGTTTCATGGAGAACTCTGAATAAATTTTAAATCAAACCGGCAAGATAGACTAGGCGAAATTACAGTGATACTTTAATAAATTAAATACATACGGTGTAACGAGGCATGATTTATAAAAGTTGATAACGTGCACGTGACGTGGAATTTATTTCTTCAATAAATAGCGCACACACACTGCTCAGCGAAGGGAGGAATATCAAAGATAACAATCATTGACTTCATGCTTGGACGATTAGAATACCTAATTTGTATGTTTGACCTGATTTTTTTAATGTGATTAAACTCTAAAATGTCATCTAGAGAACATCTAGTAGTCGTACGTAACTTTAAGATCTGTCCTGTCAGTTATATGTTTTGAGTATTGTGGAAACACTGTGCAATATGGGTCATGCTGGCAAAATTTCGACTTAACAAATTACAGAAAACAGGAAAATCAATTCCGCAATCCAGAATAAAACTCTAAATCGTCAATATCGAGACAATTAATAAAGTTTTGTAAAATTCCAAATAACGAACTGTCAGAAATATATCCATTAGAAAATATAGCACATATGTTAAAGAATGGGGCTTATAATATGAAAAAGAAAATTGGAGAAGATTACAAAGAATATGCAGTTAAAACAATCTGGAATTCAACTGCGAAGATGATTCTAGAAAATTTTTTGAGTGAGTGCAATATTAACTTTGATCCTTTTACCAACATAACTTTTAAGGAAGCACGTGATGCAAGAAACTCTTCCAGAAAAAGCTCTTCCAGAGAAAAGAAAGGCATGTTCTGTAGCAATTGACAAGAAATATATACTTATCAGGGCAAAATTGTAGAATATAGACGAACCATAGGGATTACAAAAGAGATTATTTCATATATCCTCTTTTGAATTAGCTTGGAGACGAGGAGAAGCAGTAAACAGTAAAATGTTAAATTTTAATGAAGAAAAAAATCATTGTAATCCATTCTCCTATAGGGAGAATGCAATACAATTTTTCAAATGTTGGTCTAAAAAATTTGCAGACAGCAAAAGGATGTAAAAAAATGACACGAAGAAAAATATTTGTCTCGTTACATTGTTAAAATCGTGAGACAATATAAGGGGCGTAACACTTATGGCGATATGCGTGCACAATTTTAAATCCGAGATATATTAGGTAACAGCAGCTCTTCGGTTTCGAACTATGTCAATCTATCGATAACCTATTATTTCCGAATATTGTCTCTTCCTGTCTAGCTTATTTAGTCACAAAATTGACAAACTGAACAGTCGTTACAAAAACAGTTTCGTTAGTGTAATACACAGGGTATAAAATAGCGGAAGGTCAAACAAAAAGGACTGCATTCCTTGTCTGAACCTAAGAATATTTTGCCCTATAAATATTTTTTATTGTGGCTTTAATTTCCAAGTTACAAGGCATTACTTTATCTCACTAGTGACTTATGGCACACTTCATACCTTTAAAATCTCTTTATTGAAGATCACTTTATATGAAAGTGTTGGATAAATAACTATTGATTATATTAGTATATTCTTAAATACTGCTAATACTTATTGTTAGTATTGTTGTATGTTGTATAAATAAGTATTATTATTATTAAAATGGTTTATAACTGAATTTAAAAAAAATTGATAATAATATAGAACAAGATAATTCCTATATGACGGTATCTTTTTCCCAGTTTCAACTATTCCAAGCCACTGACGGAACTCAATAGAAAATTAATAACCCACAGATAGGTAGGTTATTGGTCGTAGGGGTACGAAAATAATTACTGCTGCCTCTCTACATTACATCAAAACAAGTTAATTTATATGTGGGACATGAACATCAGTGTGTAGTGTAATGCATAATATACCTTCCACTAAATGGCTTCCCTCATGTCCATTAATCAACTATAATTATGCAATTTGATCATTTACATACCTGCATAATATTTCACGCTTTTATTAAAATAATTTAGCCACATATAGTTTTAAAATAATGACTAGATAAAAAATGTATTTATGACGACCGAAATATTAACTGACTTGGATGTAAATTCCATATGAATCGTAGATCATGACAAAATGAATATTTGTTTTGGGATGGATTGAAAAATTATGGAGAGGGTAGAGAGTGCGGCAAAGTGGAATAATAGCTATTTATGTAACCAGTTGGGAAAAGTAGTTTATTGTGTAAAGAGCAGATTTCTGCGGAACGGTGTGACAGCTTGTCACTTTCATCGCTTTTTTTTGTGAAAACACTATTTTGTGTAACTCGCACTCTTTTGCGAAGAAATCTGCTCGTTACACAAAATAGTACTTTTCCACCAGATTTTTATATGGTTTATTCCAAAGAAAACCTAGTTGCCCCTATAAGAGAAACCTTCGAAACTTTACCAGATGGACAAATATCCGGAGCTGATACAGATGGTGTAACGAGAAGGATAAATAACTGTTTACAAGTAGATGGCGGTCACTTCGAGCAAAGTAATTAGATTTCTGAAAATAATAATTATTCGTATTCAGTATGTAGTTTAATTCTGTTATTAAAATTATTTTTAATTTATCCCTACTGATTGTTAGTTAATGAGTTCATCTCTCATTAGATACTCTGCAAGTTGTATTTATTATCTTGACACCCCACGAAGAAATAATAAATTTAGAATGTCAGCAATTGAATAAATGTTAGCGTTTTTCATTCTTCACAATAAATAACACTCAAACTCAACATTCACTGTATGTGTTAAATTGACAACAATAAACTGGTGACAGATTAGGTGCTTGTTTTGAAGTTCCACTAAAAATTTCAATCATCCTGGTAAGAAATTCTCTTACGAGGATGATTCCTCGCATTCCTCGCACGAAAAACAGTAAATACCTTAAAAACCAGAAGATATAGGTATAGTGAACCATTATACGATTCGAAAGAGAACAAAGTTGATCTTGAGGAAAATATACAGTGTTACATTTAAAAAAAATGATGTTAAGATGGTTTAAATTTGATTAAATTGAACCACCCGGCGTGAAATGAATTATTTTGAAACTATAGCAGAGAAGCTTAGACTTTTGATTATGGCCCCTATATATTTTATCGCTCTAGCTTTATTATTTTAAAATGCACATCTTTTTGAATTAGGCAGTGCTTTTTTAATTTTTCTTGAAATTAGTGATTCCTTGCTCAATAATACGGGGAAGATCCTCTAATAAGAGGATCTTCCCCTTATATTATATAAATATAAGGGGAGTCCCCTTATATTATATAATAAATAATAATATATTAAGTTGTTTCCAAAAACATATTCTATCGATAAGATCCTGTAGAGTTAAGTTAAAATTCAGTTTTCGTTTTATTTCTCAGATTTGAGGAAGCATAGAAGAATAAAATTTGGGATGTCTGTACATTATCAAAAGCTTTGGCTATACAAAAAATTTTAATCATATGCTACCTTCGAACAAGCCAAAAATTGTAACCCTTAATGGGTCTTCATTCTACATTTGCGATTTAAAAATGGCATTCAAATGCCAGTCTCAGTCAGGAACTATCTTTTCTCTCAGTTTTTTGATAATACCCGAATAAAATTATTTAAGAGAAACATAAGGAAAAATTTTTATTTAGTATCTTATGAATAATTGGTCGTTTTTTAAAATTTTTACTCAATCTATTTATATGTGGTTTATACTCAAAAATGGGGGATTCTATTAAAAAAAATACAAAAGAATAGTTTCTAAGTAAGCCAGGCTTTTAACTGGAATTTTTAAATTGAAAACTTTCCATAGAAGTCCGTAGAAAGATACAATTTTCAACCCCCTTCTAGGGTAGCAGATGAATAAAATTGTTGATGTGACCTACTTAAAGCCATTCTATATTTTAATTTCTCCTTGATAAGAAATATTACAGTGATTTTGGCAAACAAGACTTACGTTCGTGATATATCAAATTCCTAGAGCGCCTACCGAGATTTGTTTACGGTCAGAATGAGAGGTTTATGCGCGGGAATATTTTCTTAATTAAGTCGTGCTAGTGTTCGAAGAAGAATAACTTACATCACCTTAACTATTAAACTTCCTTCAGTGGGTCGGATCTTGTTACTGCTCCCACATATAATAAATCTAGGTAGGCGAATTTAGCTATTATGTTTACTTATTCTATATGATCATCTTGATATAAAATTATTAGGCAAATATATACCTATAATACGATTATGAAACATTCAAATGCCTAATCTTGTAGAATCTGTTAGAAAAATTACTTTTTCTTCCAACTTTGTAATCCTAGTTTAACATATGTAAATTATTCACCATTAAAATGTTTAATGTTATTTTTATAACAGCTGTAATTGAGTACCACATGTAATTGAATAATGAGGGTATTTCAATTTATTTTAGTAGTTAGTTAGACTAGTTGCAGCCAATCCAAGTACGAACTAATTTTGAACAAATATTACGTTGTAAGCAATGCCTTCTAATTACAATTTCCTCTCTGAGAAGTTCCATTAGTATAACGTCAGTTTGTAAATTCAAAACATGTACTATCAATTAGTAAGGTAAGGTTTATACATTTTGCTAAACTCTTAGTTGGCCATTTACCACCAGATTAAGCATCAACTGTCTAATTTCAACTTATAACGAATCCGCAGATCATGGACCATGGAAATGATGAAAAATTAAAGGCTAATAAAATTGTTTAACTAACTTTAATTCTAATGCTGTAGTTTTCGCTTTTAATTCAAGATGAAATGGTAATAGCAAATGTGGTACATATTTCGTATTAGTTTTCAGATAACTGTTAATAAGATGGTCTGACAATTCGTTTGTTGCCTTCATTAAGAATTCAATTTTTTATACAAGGCAATTTTTTGACGTTTTTAATTGAAACAATGTTATTGAACACCACCGTACAATAGTTCGGAATTTTTCAGTTTAGTTTTTTATGCAATCCTTGACATTTCTACCAATTTGCAATTTCTTTTATGAATTTTGTCCGATACAAATCGTTATATTACTGAACTAGGTCAATCGTATTTTATTCAATGTACCTGGTCGTGGTGTAATGGAATAACGTAGTAAACTACTTAAAAGATTAGAGATTTCCAAGCACAGGAACTGGAGAAGGAGTTGTGGTTTGATGTGATAATGTTTCAGTCCAGTGGATCTTCTCTTAAACTTAAAACTATTTTACACTTTAAAGTGTATGTCAGCAAACTTCATCGGTATCATATTTTATTGTTTGTAACTATTTTAATAAGTCAGAGATACGAGTGTATTTTATCTCTCGATAATATACGTTAATGCCGATGATGTATAATGAGAACTAATTATCTGAGCGGTTTTTTAAACATGCGGGCAGTTAAATTGAGCAGTTTAACAACTGAACGGCAGTATTAACTTTTTTTTGCAGTAATTAATTAATAGTGGTAGTAAAACGTGGCCAGTAATACACAATAATTTGGTAGGGTGTTTAATCCTACAGCGGCAGTACAAAACTTAATCAAACTAATTTCCAGTTCAATTATTATTTGAGCGGTAAAATTATTAAATGGGCAGTAATGGTTTTCGGCGATCCAGAAAAGAGTAATATCATTTTGGTCGAAATGAGCAAGCACCAGGTATCATGTACTAGATGCAGAAGCTCACGAATGCAAAGTTTTTGGAACCGGAATGGGCTCAAAATAAATGTAGATTTCCAACGTTCTTTAAAATGTATATGTGTAAACATATTATTGGACTAGCAATTCGTTTGAAGTACCTATACTGTTCCATTTGTTGAGGCCAAAAATATTCTCTTCAGACAATAAGGGAAAAGGGGCACACCTTCCAAGATAAAAACCTGCTCTTATTATACAATAAGTTTAAAGTAAAACCTACTTTTTGGTATTTTTATGAAACTGACTCTTTTAGAATATTTTTTTAAATTTTACTATATTCGAAACTTAGTCTCTAAATGAAGGAAATTTTATCGGATTGAAAAAAGCTTTTTTTTATTTTCATAGGATCCGTTATAACGAGTTATAACCCAAAAACTCCCCCACGACAGAGAGCCCAAACGTTTTGAAGCTGCAAACTTGGTGTTGTGCAGCTGATATGCGAAGCCAAACAACATATCAAAAAATCGGAATTACCGGATTTTTGTGAACTTTACCATTTATTCCGTAGCCATCCAAAAGGTAAAACGGGACCTAAGACTCCGTTGTCCGTTCGTCCGTTCGTCTGTCACCAGGCTGTATCTTATGAACTAAAAAACAGAAAAAAATAAATATTTAAGAGGGCTCCCATACAACAAATGGACATGGACCTGAATCTGTATGCTAATAAATGCCGGAGTCGCCGGTCGGATGAATTAATTATTATCTTAAGTAGGTAGGTGTACGCAAGTACTTAATCTAAGTCAGTACCCATAAGTGGGACTCCCATACAACAGACATGATTTTTTTTCTGTTTTTATGGTACGGAACCCTTCGTGCGCGAGTCTGACTTACACTTGGCCGGTTTTTTATTTAAGATGATCTACTACTGAAATTATATACTGAAGTTTGTTCGAGTGAAATATACTTTTAGGTTTGAATTTATAAAATAATTTTAATGCTTCTAAATTCTATTTAGATTACATGAATGAAATGGCGAAAGGAAAATGGCGATAAGACTCGATTAATATCAAATGTGTCAGCTATCACTGCTATTTATCACATGCAGGTATCGTTTGTCAATTATTTATTCAACTAAATAACTTTAATACCTAAATCACGTATATTTGCTCTGGTGTCCTAATAGAACCAATTAAGTAATTGCGTAAGAACATAATAGGGAGCCGTTCTGGCACTGGAACGCCTGTTTCAATAAACACACCTATTATTCCATTCCCCAATACACACACACGCACACCTCTGTTCTTATGATAACAAAATTAAACCCATTTCCGTTTCTGGCGTTTCATTTCTGATGCCTTGTTGGCCATAAATACCCGCTATATTCAGGATCGTAATCAGATTACCACGCAATATTAACTTTTTATTTGCTCATTTATCTTCAGTGTTTATATAAGAGGTATAGTAGAGGTTGCTGAATCAATATTTTTGGTCGTCTTTATTTTCTTATTATGTTATGATTTAATGAGCGCTGAAAATTTAAAACGATTTAATTAGAGCAATCGTCTATATTGTTTGTGTTTATAACAATATTTCTGTTAAATGAGATTATGGATATGCATAAATTTTTTATAGTCACATTTATTAAGGGAAGTTCATGTATTTATGATATTGGTGCGATCATCTTTTATACGATGACGATCTAAAATTATTTACACAAATATTATATTAGATTATAAAATACTATAAATAAAATATACTGTAATATTATAATGTCTACTCAAAAAAAATTACCATATAACAAAATATTACAATACCCAAATAATATCCTTCATCTTGCGATACAGTACGTTCTGTTAATCCTGAAATTCTGAACATTTTCGATATACAACTGAATGAATTATAAAATTGACAATGAATAATGTGTAATAATAATATTGTCAATAATGTCAGGCAAAGAATGTGAGTGAATTGTAAGAGCGATTAATTTAGATAGGTAACTTACAATCCGGCCGCGCGACGTCATCTTTGTATAAATATTGCTAATATAATTTATTATATTGTCCTATAAAAGTCTCAAAATAACATCATATAATGTTATTAAATAGTATTTACACATAAAAATCACCAAATAACTAGGAAAAACGCTGAGAAACTTGAAAACGTCAGACGTCTGCCAAAATACAAAGATGACATTCACATTTCCCCCTGCCGGATTCACCCGCTAAAGTTACGGGGCAACCTATCTAATTTAATCGATCTTGAGTGAACCTAACATCATAAACGATGCCACACAAACGGGACAATAACGAAAATTTAAAATAATTATAAAACTCTATTGCTAGCAAAAATAATACAAACATCAAAATGTACCATCGGGTCCATCGGTGACAGAGAAAGATTTGTCAGTTGGTCTTCTACAGATGAAAAGTCAAGATAAGTTGAAAAAATATATCCACTTAACTAAAAATGGTTTGAGTACAGATTGTGACTGGTCGCAAGCATCCAAAAAGTGAAGAAAACGTCTAGTATTATAGACTCTGTTATACAGGTTGTACATAAATATGTAGCATTTCATGTATAGGTACCGCGTTAGATACCAAAAATAATTACTCTACTTACTTAACATTTGAAGCCTCATCTTCCATAAATATCATGTGAAATGATAACTTCAAAGCATTCTTGACCTCGACTATTCTTCATATAAAGTATATAAAACTAGTTTTAAAAAAGCGAGCGAACCATCAATTTGGCCTTTTGGTGCATGGGTGGTGGCATTTAGAGTTCGAAACAGTAATGCCGAAAGATAAGTAGGATCTCTATTGTCTCTATTTCGACCAAACTTATTTCATTCACTGATGTTTCCAATGAAGATGTCGGAGCAGTACATTTTTTACAATCATTTAAAGGCGAGGAAAATCCTATTGCTTTGGCAGACCGAACTTTGAATTCTTCAGAGAATATTTTATAGGGCCAACAGACAACAATATAAAGCTTGCTAGTAAAATAATAATAGAGCAAGTTTTATATTGAGCAACATTTCGAATTTTTGCCGCGTCAAACGAAATATGCAACGCGTATTATTTTAACCAGTCCTTCAGCAGACAATATATCTTCAAAACAAAATTTGCATCTTATGATCATCAGAAATTAAATACCTCAATTGGAAAACAGAAATCCATGTTCAGTATTTATTATCCACTCAGATTTTTGGACAAAATCTAGATTTTCTGTACCTTGACTCTAAAAGTAAGTTATCCATTCATATCGAAATCATGTACAATTATTTCATAATTACAGTTAGGATTATATATCCGTTATATACAATCATGAAATAAATTTAACTTTTATCAATATTCATATATTTATATAGATGTACTCTGAAAAATAACGGCTTTTGAAAATACGAATTACAACGTATTTCCCAGCTATCAAAGATACTGTCCCATATCTGCATATCTTTAGCGCAGGGGTTCCCACCTAATCCACCCTTACGTAACTCTAGCGTTCGAGAACGAGAAGCTGTTTTAACACTCGAATATAATTCAGTTGATATCATCGACCATAGCAGTATAGTAAAATTAGACCTTCTAGACAGCGTGCGCGTGTCCATGTGGCGCCTCTAGGGTCGAAGTTGGTCTTCACTGACGTGACCACATTCCCATATTCTATCTGCAAACTACTTGGGCGGCGACGTTTAATATTGTTACATGATGTCTTTTACTACAATAATCTGTCTAATAAAATATCTGCTTTAAATTAAAAACTATTTAATTTAAAGTGTTGTAAATTTAGGTTACAATAATTAATCATAAATAATAATAAATAATGTTAAGTTCCTCTGGATTACTTCTTGTAGGTATAGGTATACATAAATGCATATCTATTTGATAAACATACATGCATCTAATTTCGTAAAAATTAAATATTTAGGCGAATTATATAATATATACCTATATACTAATAACTATTAATTATTAATAATATTGTATTATTAAAGAAATATAAAGAATAAAAATACATATGCCTTGAGTAGCTACCTAACACGTACACATACGTAAATCTAATATGTACCTAGTACATATTATATTTATCTTTGCTCGCTTGTTACCCAGTTCGGTTGTTGATATTTGTATCGATATTTACATTTACCCTGCCTGCGATTTATTTTCCGTCACATCAATAATATATTGACTTTCAAAGAGGTTTTTGCCTTTCTTAAGGCTGGAAATTACTCTAAAGATCCTCAATGAAGGTAAAAGAACTTGTACAACTTCTAATTGATTCGTTTGCCGTTTCCGTATATATGTCCAGATATACAACTGGGAAGTGTGTCTTCCTTTGATTATTCATCTATTTGCGTTTTTCTCTATGTAATGAATTGCTATAAATCCAAGATTTCTTTTCACAAAACAAATATGGATAGCAACGAACTCAAAAGCTGACCAGATAAGTAGGTACGTGATAGTTCATAGGCGGCGTTATTGAAATCGCGATTTCAGATGCGTTCGCGTGTCCAGGATTCGGCTCTCGGAGTGAATCGTAGCCGCTTGTTACGGCTACGATTTGTAGAAAGGGATGCTGTTTGCCTACTTGCGAAGAGGATCTGCAGCTATTCTGGATATGTATACAAGGTATAGGGCACGAAATGTGCTATAGATTTGTAGAAAGTAGGGGTTGATGGCTAGTGGTATAGTCGGGAGCGACAGCAGTTGAATTGTAGGGCTGCACAGATGTATAGAGAACGTCAGGAACGTGTAGTGTTTGACATGTTTGTTTTATGCGGCGGCTATGTGGCTCGAGCGTTGCGAGCCTATGACAAACCACGTCGATTCGATGATTAGACAGGGACGTGAAGGGCGGAGAGGATTGCCAATTTGGTTGAGGTGTCAGGGTTCTCGAGTCGATGACGACTCGAGGCGCGGTTGATGGGGTGCACAATTCTCTATACAACCGCTAGATCACCATAATAAATAAATATGGTGGAAGTTTTCCTATATAATGGGCGCTCGATCGTAAAAAATCGAAGTTACCAACAATTTTATTAGGCAAAGTTGTAGAGAATATTATGTATACATTCTGGAAAAATGAAATTGAAAAAAGAAAAAACCCTTATTGCAACACCCTACATGGTGTGAGGAGTGTGACTATATATAAAATAATATATATATATTATTCCATATTTTGTAAGATTGAAATATTTTTCTACTATTTGAACTTAGGGAATTATGTTACCGTCTATACCGAATATAGCCGATATTTCAGTAGAAATTACAGTAAATAAGTATTTTCCATTTTTAGCGACTAGGTTCTTATTGACGGTTCTAACAATGTCGTATAAAAGTTGCACATGGAAAATATTTTGACAGGAATAAATGTATTAGTAAAATAGTAATTTCCGTTTAAATATTGCCTAAGTTCCTATATTTAAGTTTGTATAAAAAGTATAATTTTGTGACAACTGAAACGTAAAAATCTTTATAAAAGTATCACCGTTCTGAACAGAGAGAAATTTTAGTAAAAATAAAACTTTAGAAAGACTGGAATATTTTAGAAAAAATCACAATTTCAACCGGCTACGTTCCTGCTATACCTACTAGTGCTGGATTATTAGTAGCTGAACAGTTCTGGAGAAAATAAAGTAATATTATTTTGTAAAATATCAATTTCCGTTTAAATAGTGAAAGTCCTATTTGGACTTACCATAAAAGCTTTTAATATATCCCATTCTTTCTGTAACTGTAACCAAATTGTAAACAGGCCGAGGTAAGGACGTATGTAGATAAATATATATATAGATAGATGTACATAGATAGATTGCAGAAAATATAACCTTGAAACGTTGGTAAATGGAATAAACTGTTAAAACCATAAAGGTTATGTCACTGTAGAATACAGTATTCCTGTTCCTTGTAAATCACGTAATCTCTGGTTGTTCCGATCTCCATTGTAGATATCTATGGCACATACGATGTCCCCTGTAGGGAAAAGTGGTGGCTGTATACTATAAATCACAGGCTGGCGTCCGGGAAAATATCACACCGAGGTAAGAGCGTCACACGAGGAGTTATTTGTTATAGGTATTACACATTTTTTGAAGAGGATAGAACATTTTTGTTAATTCTCGCAATAGGTAAATAAAATGAATTGTTGTGTCGCTCTTGGAATTTGAAATTTAAGCATGTATAAAGTAGTGTCGCTTCAAAAGAATGCAATCAATTTGGACACGCGTCAAAAGGACAAAGCGACAAAAGGACACGGCAATATTTGGACGCACGACAAAAATGATGCATGTGTTGCATATAGCATTCTTCCACACAGTAGGGTAGAAACAGCCCCCACTTAGCACTATATTAGTGAGATAAAACAGTACGCAATAGACATTGAAAGCGGCAACACGCCGGTCGTACATTCAATATTTATTTCAAATAAACAAGTATACAAACAATTTTTTTTATTAACGTTAGAAGTGTAACGAACCACCCTAAATACAGTCCACTCAACATATATTATAAACATTTTGGACCTTCTCACCGGTTAAAACTTGGATCTACTTGCCAGTTACAACTTTGGTGCATATCAAGATACGACACAAGGGCTATAATCCAACAGCGGAGCTAGGACAGCGAGTTGCATCACGTCAATTTGTACCTGTAGGAGCGAGATTGCTTCAAGTGAGTCCCTTTTTTTGCCTCCCTTACATATTATCTATTTTTAGCCTGATTCAATTTTCAAGTATATGTATTACAATATTTACTTTTCAGCATTTTAAGAATATCTGTTTTGCGTTCTTAATAGTCAAGTATCTGTATTATTTAGTTTTTATCTCAAACAAGTGGTGCTGCGTAGATTAATTTTACGTAGGTATTCATTATTATTACCTATTTATTGTTAGCTCAGCCTGTGAGCTATTTAATAATAGCAGTTAGATATATTCATATTACAAATTCGTATTTAAAAACTTCAGTATAATGTCGGAGTTGGACAATCTTATCAAAAAACGAGGTTCAGTCAAATTAGGCAATTCCTATGAAAAGCAAAAGGACGTCTACTCTCATTAGAGCGCAAATTCAAACACAATCCTAAATTTAAATCCAGATATTTTGCATTTATCGAAGATTACCGAAATTTAGGTCACATGTTCAAAGTTGATAAAACCGACAGTGCCCCAATTTCATACTACATGCCACATCATGGCGTCGTCAAAGAAGGTAGTTTGACCACCAAACTGCGTGTCGTTTTCGATGCATCGTGCCCAACTACTAGCGGTTATTCCTTTAACGATTTGCAAATGGTTGGGCCGTCAATACAATCGGATCTCCTTTCGATACTCATCGAAGGTACAATTACGATATAGGAGGCGATGTAGAGAAAATGTATCGTATGTGTCTTATAAACCCGATTCAAAGACCATTTCAAAGAATATTATGGCGCGATTGTCCCTCAGACCCAATAGAAGCTTATGAGTTAGCCACCGTGACATACGGTACGTCGTCGGCCGCCTATTTGGCGATTAGGTGTCTCTATCAACTTGGCGTTGAATGTGGCTATGAATCACCACTTATCTCTGACGTGATCAAAAATCATTTTTATGTCGACGATATGCTCACTGGCGGAAATACCGAGGACGAAGTTATATTTATTGCCAATGAAGTCGCACGCGTGCTTCAAGGAGCAGGTTTCAAGTTACGTAAATGGGTTTCAAATAGCGCAAAAATATTACAAAGTATTGAGGCACAGGACAAAGCAAATTCCATTGATTTCGGTATCAACGAAAATACGAAAACGCTGGGATTAATTTGGAATGGACAATCGGATTCCTATATGTATAAAATCAACAACAATTTTACCAAACAAATCACGAAAAGATCTATATTATCAGAGACTTCTCAAATTTGTTCCACTTGGACTTCTAAGTTCATGCATCATTGTAGCAAAAATACTACTCCAAGATTTCTGGCGCGAAAAGTTGTCTTGGGATGAATCCCTACTACTTTATTTACACACGAAATGGTTGTAGTTTCGTTACTCTGCTTAAACGATATTAAAATTAAACAGAGGGTTATTTGTAAGGACCCATTAAGCTTGGAAATTCACGGTTTTTCCGACGCAGCAACACACGCGTACGGTGCTTGCGTATATATTAAGTAAAAGAGTCGAGACGGTGAAACCTATGTACATCTACTTTGTGCGAAATCAAAGGTGGCTCCCGTGAAAACACAAACCATACCTTGTTTAGAACTTATGGGTGCGCTTTTATTAACAAGGTTAATAGCTAAGGTAACTTCTTCATTAGACATACAAGTAGAACGAATCATATACTGGTCTGATTCAACAATAGTTTTATGTTGGATAAATACGTCACCTAATCTTTTACAAATCTTTGTGGCTAATCGTGTTGCACGAATTCAAGAATTGTCAAACAATATCACGTGGCGACATGTACCAACCGCGGATAATCCAGCCGATTTTGTTTCGCGAGGTGTTAAGCCAAGTAGCTTACACTCTCTAGAAGTTTATTGGAAAGGCCCGCATTGGCTACAAGAAAATGACGCTGCTTGGCCAGCTTGGCGCACTCCCGATATAGATTTACCTGATCTGCGCCAGACGACACAGTCACACAAATTAACAATCGGTCAACTAGTTTTGCAAATTATGAATTATTCGAATTTAACAAATTTAGAACGCGTTCGTGCTTATTGTCTGCGATTTGGTGCAAATTGTCGTAAAGCTATTATCGAGAGAAATTCCGGTCCTTTGACCTCCAAGGAAATACAAAACGCATCTTTGTGCCTTATCAGAAGTTCTCAATACGAATCTTTTAGTTGCGAAATTAATTCGCTTCGCAATAACAAAACTGTAACTTCCGGTAGCAAGCTGGCGAAACTGAACCCGTTCTTAGACCAACACAATATCATACGTGTTGGAGGAAGATTAGCAAACTCAAATTTCAAATATGACAAAAAACACCCTATCGTGCTTTCATCCAAAAATCATTTTACTAAATTGCTCTTCATTAGAGAACACGCAAGATTATTGCATGCTAGACCACAGCATTTACTAGCCTCTATTCGCAATAAATTTTGGCCTTTACTAGGACGCAATTTAGCACGATTGGTAGTACATGATTGCATACCATGTTTCAGGGTCAAACCACGTACGATAAATCCCATAATGGGACACCTGCCCGAAAAGCGAGTTGTACCAGCTCCGCCCTTTTATACCACTGGCGTCGGCTATGCTGGGCCTTTCCTGATTAAGGACAGAAATGGCCGCGGATGTAAGACCACGGGTTCTGGGTTCACGGGACTGATGTAAAGGTTACATCAGTCTTTTTATTTGTTTACTGCATTTGTGTACTGCACGTGTTTTACAACACGTGCAGTACATCTTGAGCTAGTTTCAGACCTTACAAAGGACGCATTCTTAGCGGCATTTAGACGTTTTATTGCTCGTCGTGGAAGGCCCGCTCAAATGTACTCAGACAATGGCTCAACTTTTATAGGTGCTAACACGGAATTGCAAGCACTTGGGCAATTCTTGCGAAATAATGCTCAGGATTTGACAACCTCTATTGAAAATGACAATATATCATGGTCTTTTATACCTGCACATTCACCTCATTTTGGATGTCTCTGGGAGGCCGGAGTAAAATCAACGAAGTACCATTTAAAACGTGTAGCAGGTAATGCACTGCTGCCCTTTGAGTAATTCTATACTTTGCTTACCCAAATTGAATCAGTGCTAAATTCTCGTCAAATGTCACCCCTCTCTTCCGATCCTTCCGACCTTTTACCATTAACGCCTTCTCACTTTCTCATCGGACGTGCGCTAACGTTACCTGCAGATCCCGATTTGACACGAATACCAGAAAATCGACTGTCCCATTTCCAACGCATACAAAGTTTACAAAGACATTTTTGGACAAGGTGGTCCCTTGAATATATTTCAGAACTACAGCAGCGTTGTAAATGGCGAACTCAACATGGAGCACCCCTAAAGGACAATGACTTAGTGGTCATCAAGGAGGACAATCAACCTCCACTGAAGTGGACTTTGGGCCGAATTATGACCCTGCATCCAGATAAAGATGGCGTCGCTCGAGTAGCTACGATCAAGACTTCCTCAGGAAACATCAAGCGTTCCTTTTCGAAGATTTGTCCATTGCCGAATGACTAATACTGAGTGCCATCGTAAAAAGTGCGTGCGTTGTTATTGTGACGCGTGATATGCAATATTGACAATATAAGGTTATCTACTTCCATCAAAACATTTGACTTTATGTTTGATCTTAAGAGAACATGTAGATAATAACTTATTATGTTGCATGATCACATTATGTTAGTCTTAGTTTAGTATTAGTCTTGTACATATATGTTAGTTTTATTGAAAGCATGCTCTTTCAAGGCCGGCGGGATGTTGCATATAGCATTCTTCCACACAGTAGGGTAGAAACAGCCCCCACTTAGCACTATATTAGTGAGATAAAACAGTACGCAATAGACATTGAAAGCGGCAACACGCCGGTCGTACCTTTCAAATAAACAAGTATACAAACAATTTTTTTTTTATTAACGTTAGAAGTGTAACGAACCACCCTAA
Source organism: Tetropium fuscum (assembly GCA_964058915.1). Lineage (NCBI taxonomy): Eukaryota > Metazoa > Arthropoda > Insecta > Coleoptera > Cerambycidae > Tetropium > Tetropium fuscum. Next base: position 35,425 of record CAXKVY010004277.1, read on the forward strand.
ATACAGTCCACTCAACATATATTATAAACAGCATGACCTTTAGTATATCTCAATAGACAATATGATACTTCAATGTTTTATAAAGAAAAATTAGATATGATATGCGATTCTCAATGAGGCACATACTAACGTAGGTATGAATGAATGTCTCCAGTATAATTAAATGGGAGACCATATCATTGAGGTAAACACAATGTGTTATTTAATGTTAGTGGTGCAGTAGTAAATATGCTAATATTTTCTTATTTATATAATACAAAGCGTATGATAGTCAAATACAATAAAACTAAATTTTATTGTAAACGGCATCACATTGCACTTGGATTCATTCAACGGGAACTTATTTTCGATGCCATTTATACCCATTAATAATATGATTAATATTATATTATGATTCTATACATTCACCGTCAGATGCGACCTTGACAACAAGTTTTGGGCCATATGCTTAAAGGAGACTATTTAAAGTAAGACAATCCACTATGTAATTTACATATGTTAAAGAGAAGTGGACATAAGTTTGACCCCTAAGGGACTCCTGAAGTAGCATGAACTTCTCCACAGTATATGATTAACTGTTGTTTATCCTATCGGAGGCATTCGAAAAGTCAGTATAAATGACATCTGCTTGAACGTTCAAATACCAATAGACTCAGATATAAACTTAAAATAATATGAAACGAGTTAGCGACCGTGAAGCGAATCTTTCTTGCTCGATGTAAAACATCCTTGCTGTACATGAGTTATTTGATGCTTTATATGGTTAAACATGAAATAATGTAGGACGATTTCTAAAACTTAGCAAAATTGTTTATTGTTACAATTTGATAACAATTAACAAGTTCATATAAATATATGAACTTAAGAAAGACATATATTATATTATATATATATATATATATATATATATATATATATATATATATATATATATATATATATATATATATATATATATATATATATATATATATATATATATATATATATATATATATATATATATATATATATATATATATATATATATATATATTTATATTATATAAAAACTTCCTCAAGAAAGAGAAAATTCGCTTTCTTGAATACGTACTGGAATAATTTTTGTTAATTTCAACAGTGTCGGAAAATAACTATTATGCAGCGATAAACTAAATGGGCTTTATGAGAGGTTGTACGATTATATCAGATACGTAATATGAATAGCGGTATGTCGTCTGTCCCAAACCATAATTTAGATTTAATTTTTATCACTCCATTTAATATGTCACCATCTGTGATGCAGCTTAAGTTACTTTAAATTAGTAAATGTGCAAGAGTATATAGTCCATTTATTTTAGACGCAGTTTAGACGTAAAGAGGACGTATAAGAAAAAACATAATCTTTTGACGCTTTATATGGGGATTATACGCGCCAGAATGTTTAACAAAATCTAATGATTTTTGCCATTTTATTGCGAAACGGTTGTCCGCACAGAAAATTTCGTACTTATTTAATATATTTCTTATAAAATTTCCTACAAATTGTGTACTTTCCATTACCGATAGGCGTAATGGCTTTCGAGAGGAAGCGATCAAACCAGCATCATGTCGAAACCACTTGGTGGAAATACCGTGGCGTATATAATCCCCGAGCGACAAAAGATTGCGTTTTTTTTCTATTTATACTAATTAGCGTACTAAGAGTTAAGATTCATCTGACTTTTCATGTTCAATTTTGAATTTTCAGGTTCAGAATAACACTGCTGATAGAAGGAGGATTTTGCCACCCAAAGTGTGCCAAAAATTATTATTATTATTGAAATAATTTTTGGCATAATTCTTGTATTTGTAAAATAACCCATATTTACATGATTTTTAAACCTGCGTTCAAAATATACTTTGACCAATCTACAGATATCTTCTTTGTTCTAGGTATCCTGGATGCGACATCGAGATTTACACTTGCTGACCGTCGGTCGTTCCACGTATACTTCTGACCAAAGATTTATTAGTATCCACAATCCAATGACAGAGGACTGGACGTTGCAAATCCGTTACCCCCAACGGCGAGATAGTGGCGTCTATGAGTGTCAAGTGGGGACCACACCGCCTATTGGAAATTCAATGATTCTCTCCGTTGTGGGTAAGTGATATAATTCAGTGACAATGTCTTTCGCCTGGGAAATATGTTTATGGTAGAAGGGAAAGCGGTCGGAAATCGAGGAGATTAATCAGATGGCTCAGGTGATGGAAATACGTTTAACAGTTATATCAATCATTCTATTGAAGCGTCTGACAAATTGAATAATTTGCAATTAAATTAATTAATTATACATCAAGCTAACTAATATAATGCATGTTTACAAAATTGCACTTTACATTATAAATTTTGCTTAATTTTAGCTGTTACAATAGACATTCAAGTCCGAAAACATTGGAGATGTCAAAAATATCGATAGGTGTAGATTTTGCGATAGGTGTCATGGTAAAATAGGTCAGACAAAAGTTGTAGATCATGCTACAAATTGTTCAGATATTTTTTTGCTACGATACAATTTTTAAAATGAAATATGGAAATATTCCCTCTTACCTAACAAGACAGTTAATGTATGTAACTGACTTACATTCCTATAAAACACGAGCTGCTGCAAATAATAATAAGTTTGCAGCTTATAAAAGAAAGACATATACTTCGTAGTACTCGGAAAACCGCGAAAGTTTCGGTTTTTACATTTATCTTCTAAACTATGCGTTTGTTCATAAAACATGTTATTAAGTTTTTAGAGTACATTCAATTTGCTACAACTAAAATGAAATGAAACTAGTACCAGCTCCGTAGGTATAATAGTTACCAAGATACAACCCTCCATTTTTTTTGGATTTTTAAGTAACGTTAGGAAGCTATCAAACATACGGATATCGTTCTGTGCTACATCTTCTCCAATGACTTTACCTTTAAAATTTTCCCCAATTTCGGGGACGAAAGTTAACCAAATCTTAAAAAAAATTTCATTTTTGTAGGGCTGTATCTTGGTAGATATTGTACTTGGTAGATAGAGCTGATTATGATCTCAAATTGTATCTAATTTAATCTAATTTAAAATAAGTAATAAAATATTTTATAAATAAATGCATAGTTTAGAAGATATAGTGAGAAAAATGAAAAAAAAACCGAAAATTTCGCGGTTTTTCGAGTGCTACGAAGTTAGCACGGATCTTTCGGTGCTGCAACTTGGATATACACTACTGGTAGTGGTTCTAATAATATAAAAATATCAGAATTAGCCGTTAGTTTGCGATTTTTTTGTATATTGTATATATTGTATATATTGTATATATTGTATATATTGTATATATTGTATATATTGTATATATTGTATATATTGTATATATTGTATATATTGTATATATTGTATATATTGTATATATTGTATATATTGTATATATTGTATATATTGTATATATTGTATATATTGTATATATTGTATATATTGTATATATTGTATATATTGTATATATTGTATATATTGTATATATTGTATATATTGTATATATTGTATATATTTTATATATTGTATATATTGTATATATTGTATATATTGTATATATTGTATATATTGTATATATTGTATATATTGTATATATTGTATATATTGTATATATTGTATATATTGTATATATTGTATATTGTATTGTATATATTGTATTATACTATATGACTGGCCGAAGTACCCATAAAAAATAATTCATATTCGTATAAAAAGACGTATAAGGAAAAAATCATAAAAGTTTGTATAAAAAGCATCGGATTATTGCCTCGTCCTAAGTAAAAACCGAGGCAGGGTCGGCCTAAATTAACTATTTCTTGCTTCATATTGCCCGCAGAGATTCACTGTTAACCATACTCTTGTAATACTTTATAATAAACAATGTTTCGACCGTGAGAAAATATTTCTACTGTTTCGAGCCCATTAGAGAAGAATTATTGGGAGAATGTGGATCCTCATATTGAAAACGAACCGGCTATAAGTTTGTTAGAACCTCAGGTTGAATCCGACGATTCAGATTTATGCGAGGATTTAGAAGATCTTCACAAAAAAAGAAACATTAAATTTATTTTTGGACTACCGAGCAAAACAAATTTGTCTAAATATGTATAGCAACTTAAAACAAGATCCTGTGCACATAGGTCAAAGCTAACAGAGGATCCTCACAGTACTTTATGTCAGCTGCAGGAATATCCAGAGATTTAGGACTTTTCCACAAGCAAGCTTTTAAGAAATTTAAACTAAAAAAGAAACAGAGCTCAAATACTTTGTTCCGAGAGAGGCTTGAATGGGGGATAAATTGGGTATTAAATTTAAAATTGTTAATAAGCATGCTGCCGTAATGGAAAGTCAAAGAATCGCAAATTGGCAAATAGAATATTTAGAGAATATAAAAGAATTTAGAGATTAAGGAAATCAGATTGATCATTTGGACGAGACCTGGTATGACATCCACGACATTGCGAAAAAGGTTGGACTGATGAGTCTAGCAGATGTCAGCTAAAAGATGTACCTCCAAGCAGAGGATCACGTATGATCACTTTGCATTGTGGATCCACGGATGTTTGTGTTCAAAATAGCCTTAAATTATGCAGTAGAAAGCTGGAAGAACGTAATGTGGATTAGGTACCACAAAAATGTGGACTCAAATATTTTTGAGGAGTGGTTTGAGAAAAGTTTAATTCCAAATATAAATCCTGAAAGCGTCATTGTATTAGGTAAAAACAGTTAATACAAGAATTTCCTCTCTCTTAGAAACGACCTATATTTTGAAGAGTCATATAACAAAATGCTTAAATTTACTTTCACTTTCCTTTCCTTCACCTTTCCAAATTTAAGCTAACTTTAAGGACATATTGCTATTGATATGTGGTACACGCAAGATCGATTAATTAGATAGGTTGCCCCGTAGCTTTTGCGAGGGGATCCTGCAGGGGGAAAGTCTGACAGTTTATTTGCAATTTTCTCAGCGTTTTTTCGAGTGTTCGTGTGGTTATTTGGTGATTTTTGTATGTAAGTACTATTTAATAACATTATATGATTATATTTTTGTTATATAGAATAAATTATATTAGCAATAGTTATACCAAGATGACGTCACACGGTCGGACTGTAAGTTACGAGGCAACCAATATAATTTAATCGATCTTGGTACATCTGTGCCACTAAGAAGTTCACGTAGGTCTTTATAGGACCATCCAGTTAATTCTCGAATATATTTTTTTAATTGTATATATGATCAAAGAACTTGAGAATTTTCTAGAACCAATGATTCAATATTTGACAAATATTCATCATATAAACATTTAATTTGTGATTTAAAAAGTGATCGAAGACCTTTAAAATTTGTTAAATAAAATTTAACATTTGTTTCTTTGCACTTTTTGAAATAAATATGTTTGTTTTTATCTTAAATATTATCTCGTACGTACTACACTTTGAATATTTCTTGTTGGCTTTCTTATAAAGACGTACATGGGCCTGAAATTAGCGAAAAAGCCTAAACTGCCACAAACGACCTACTACCAGAAAAATCGCGTGAAAGGTATGAACTTGTGTACCAAAGATTTATGGACTGGAGACTTAAATATAACGTCAAATCATTGTCCGAAAACGTGATGTTGGCGTACTTTGATGAATTGTCAAAGCAAATGAAACAGTTGTCACTTTGAGCTATGTATTTCATGCTGCAGTGGCTGAAAGCTATGTTGATAATTCTACCAAAAACAAAACTGAAAATGCGGTAATGATTTCTAGTGCTATTTGTGGTGGTGAAGCAATGTCAAATGAAACCACCGGTAGAGATGTTAATATGGCTTCATCCTCTGGGGCGGCTATTGTCCATTACTACACATTGGCGGAATCTTCTGTAACTTCTGTTCTTAACAATAATGTCATTATGGCCCTATCTAGTGCCACACCAATTTCTCATAATTGTACTGTTACTATTAATAAATATTATTACAAAATGTGTATAAAAATATTTTTTGTCTCGTTGCTACCTATTTAATACTAATTAAATGTGGTCGTAGATAAAGTATAGTACAAAACTCGAGTTGTAAAGCAATTACGCCCTCGTCGAATTACACTCGTGCGTAATATGCTATTTACAACTCACTTTACATGTCAAAATTAGAAAAATTATTTTATGAAATTAGACTCTTGTTCTTAATTATTACAACCATTAACCAGTAATAAATACTATATCGGTTATTACTGTAGAAAAAAATTGACATTTCGTGGGCATCTACGAAAAAAAATCTCATTTTCCTTTGATTGTCGGGTGAAAAGTCAAAGCAAAAAGTCATTTTAGTGTTTTCTCACGCCGCTGCTGTAGAAAAAAGTTACCTTGAAATGATTTATTTGATCCTTATGGTTGTTGATTATGATGGAGAGGCAAACCTTCAATATACCAACTATGTCTGTTCTCGAAAATATGACGGGAAAAATAATTTGGCAAGATTAACATGGTTTAATAGCCATTGCTAACTAACCCAAAGCAATTGAAGTTAATATAGCTTAAAATGAAACAGTACGGAATTACTTACTTAATTTAACAAATACACTACGGACAAATCATAAAGAGCCCCTTAATAGATTTGGTCATGCATGCTCGGAAACTTTAAAAGGGGAAGCTGACACATTTGGTTCATTTGCATGGTTACAGCCTATTAGTTAGGGAGCACACTTTTATATGCTGCATCATTACCCTAAAGTGCTCCGCTGCCCCTTAAACGACGACTCTTTCATTGCCTCGCCTACAGTGTGGGTTGCAGAAATATAATCAAAAACTTCTGAGAACGCGCAAATGCGGTATTGTCGTCTAAGCAATCTGTTATTCCACGCGACCGTGTAAACACGAATGGAAGTTGAAATTACGCCACAAGTTAATATTTAGATGGGGTGTTTGCTGCTCCCCTTAATATTTAATAATTTTCAAGATGAAGCCGGGTCGTGTATCGTATTCTGTATTAGTGTTATTGCGATTCTTGGCATATAACACTCCTGGTATTCCAGATATATTTACCGATTTCCTGAAACATAAGTTTGTTCTGTAAACATCTAAGGAGTGTTAACTTTAAAAAATGTTTCACAAAACAACTTTTTTCGGGTTTTAATTGCTTTACTAAATACAAAACCGTTTAAAAAATTAAAAGTACAGTTTTTCAAATTTAAAAAATTAATGACGACAAATTTTTTCAATTCTATTTGGTCTTCCTGAAAACTATTATGATTCTCCATCTGCTTTTGCCACTAATTCTTGTTGGTACAGTATACTTTTTGAAATTTTCATCGTATTGGCGATGCTTTCCTTGATATACCTTTCAGCTGAGCTATTGAACGCCATCCTCCATACCTTCTAAGTCTTTGAATGTCATGTCCAGAAAAGTAGAAGACGTCCTCCTAAAGCATTGGCCTGTGTAACTGAAGGCATCTCAGAGTTTTAAGTATTCTGTATCTTCTTGGGATTCTTCTACAAAACTGTTGCAGGCATCTGATTATATTGTGTACTTATCGTGACTAAAGTAAATAAAAAAATCTATTGTGTTTCACTCGTTTGGGTCTCAATTCTCAATCGTGAATAATACTTATGATAAATTTTATATCAATTGCACTCTGATCATATATTAAATACACGTGTCTTTTTGATTTTGGTATCATGTAAAGTTATAACTAAAATTTTTCCGGTGCCTCCTACATCTTTTATAGTTATAATTCTTCACACTGACATATCCCATTAAAATCAAGCCCATTAAAGCCACTCTTAAAACCAGATTAACTTTTTCCGTAGTCAAAACTTTTAATTCACTTGCCTCGTGAGTCATTTTGGCATTTAAAGAGGCAAGTAGCTTTTGTATTCTGATATATCCACATTTTCCTTTATTTAGGGAGTACTTTTCAACATGGAATAGGGAATATAATAGACTAAATTGGATGCCTTAAGAGCTTTTGCCTAAAATAATGAAACACATTGTATGAAAAACGCTAAAATATGGATAAAAAATATCTTACCTTTTAAAAAACACGTTAGCATCAGTTTTTATAGTGTTTTCGTTTGATATACAAACTATAGCAAAAAATTGTGCGGCATTTTACAAAGAAAACCCGTACCAATTACTACAAAAGCGGTAAATCGTATCACTATGCAATACAAAAGGATGTTTAAAAGTATACCGCCACAATTTCTTGTGAATAGAACTAGTGTCTCCATTCCGCGGCTTACCATATCGGTCGCTATCCCTCTTCAACTCATATAAATCCCATTTCCCTTCTCGTTCACTTGGAAGACACCTGCATGAAGAAGCCGATTTACTGGCTTTACTGCTCAGTGGCGTATCATCATGCGCAACCAAGGTGAAGTGACTTCAAAAGATGTCTTATTCATATATGTGCCAAACTTTAAGCCAAAAAATTATTTAGTTTTGAACGTATTTAAAATATATTGAACAAATTTTGCATGCTACATTTACAACTTAGTGCTGAATTTCGCCAATAACAATTTAAAATTAAAGAAAGAAATTAAATTGCTATTGCCCAGCAAGGACCACGGGGAGGTAAGAGCGTCCCTTGCCAGGATAGAACGTGGCTAGGTTACTTATTATTAGTATAGGTAAGACTGTTAGTAAAATGTATAACAATTAACTCACCAAATTACGGGATATGTTATTATTTGCACATATAGTTACACTCACACTGGTATTTTTCACTGTCACTTATTAGTAGTACTCTTCACAAAAACTCACATCAGAAATAAATATCACTATTCACTATTTGAAAATAAGTCACTTTCACTAGTGTCTTCATTTACATTTATTATGACTGGTTTAACGGGAGTATCCGGAGTAGCCATCATAATATCGAGATCCCAGATTCTTGATTCCACCTTCTTCACATGGGCTATACATTTTATCCAGTAAATGCGGCTAACATTTACTTCTTTGATTGCATTATTGAGAAGTTTTTTCACATTAGCTAACTTAAATGTTGTATTTTCTCTAGCAACTTTCCCTTTTATTTGCGCCCAAATAAGCTCAATTGGGTTCAGTTCGCAGTGATATGGAGGCAATCGAATTACCTCCATTCTTCTTGCTTTGGCCATTTCATCCACTACATACATCTTGAAAGCTGGAAAATTTTGCCGTGCCAGTGTTAACAATTCAACTTTAAGTAATGAATCATCGTATTCAATGTTTCTTTCTTCCAGCTAGTCTTTAATTTGCCTTTTCCGCCATGCAGTTGTGGGTACCTGTTCTGATCTACGAGAATGATAAGATTATTGTTTTTATTTTATTTCCTATATTCCTATATGCGGTGCTCAGTGGCGCGTGCCACTGAGCACCGCATTCCATTAGTTTGCATATCAAATGAAAGTACTATAGTGCATTTTTATTATCCGCCTATTACAAAGTATTTCATATACCTTGTCGTATTTTTCCTTGGATTTTAAAGGAAATAAGCGAAAAATGAATACGGTTCTCGTGCGGCATTTAAAATGACTGCAGAACAATTTTCTCAATTGTTTTCAGTACCATGGCTCATTGTCATACTTACTGTGTAACCTAAACAACTCCTATCGACTTACAAATATGATACTTGTCAACTGTTATTATATTAATAAACAAAGCCGTGTCAGGTTACTAAGTGACGGAAATTCTACAAAGGCACCCACTACGAAATTTGTATTTCTAACTTTGTAATGCTTTTATATACATATCTATGATTATTTACTTATAATAACACAAAATGGGAACAAATAGTATAAACTAACCTCGTGTGAAAAGTAGTTTTACTAAACTCATATAGTTTAAGTTACTCGCTCGCTGTTCTCGCTCGTACTTTAAAGCTATATCCGTTTAGTAAATCATTGCTTTGGTAAACTTGTTATGTACGATATTAAACAACAGGTTTACAGATGCAAACGAATATAACTTTTCAGTACGAGCGAGCTCAGCGAACGAATAACTCAAGCTATATGAGTTTAGGTAATAAGATATCATTACCCCAAATAAAAAGTAAGAAGTCCCCATGGTATTTAATAGCATATCATAGTTTCTGATTCTAGTACACTAGCCCTTCATTTCACGGGTTGGGTTTCTCAGATCCACAGCTATATACATGAGTTAATATTTCTGTGACGAATAGATTTCCAGTTATGCCACCAGTGCGTCTCGCTTTAGCATCAGTGCGCGTGGCGTTAGTTTCTATTTATCGCTTGTGCACTGAAGATGCATTTGGGCCTGTGATACATATTACAACCCGCGTGTATACGTAATAAGGAAAATTCTAGTAAAATGGTGTACACGATTATTTATGTGCAAGAGCAGTCTCACAATATTTGCCTAAAGAAATTAGAGAAGCTGCTGGAAGAGTATGTTGAGTCCAGTTACAAGGCCACTAGTACAATGTCTGGAACACTCCAAACATGTTTGCCTTTTATGTGCTGAAAATCTTAAGAAATTACAATTCTACAGGGTGATGTATGAACCTTCTCAAATATGCAGCTCTTGTTTTAATATTCGATTTTGTTTTTATAATTTTTTTTTGTTACATAACCTTTTGCAAAAAGATAGTTTATGTTATACCTATATTTTCATAATACGAACTATAACTATGACCTATGACTAAGAAATAAATACTTTTTTGTGGTCTAATTTTTGCTTTGGGTCTGATAGACCCCATTCGTGTATTGATGCTACCTTTTATTGACTATTGAAAGCCCTTGACATGGACAGTCGTGATTTACTTCTTCAATCACTGGAAGATATTGGAGTAAGAGATAACTGTTTAGTCCTTTTAAAAAGCTACATCCGATTAAAGAGAATCCAGTGTACAATAGTGAATAATGTAACTACCGAGTACCTTAAGGCATGGTTTGGCACCATTCAATATATAGCAATAGCCTATTTATAATAGAGTGTACAATAGGGATGACGTCATCACATTCGCAGACGACATCGTAATATTCATAGAATGTGACACATGGGGGACGTTAAACAAGCTGCTGAGTCTGAATTCTGCAATCGATGAAATTGGCTTGACCATAAACGTAGTAAAAACCTTCCACTTGCCATTTTGCTGCAATAAAGCAAAACTTCCATCTTTTGAAACATTAGGTATTAGAACGCAGTAAAACCAAGAGGTATACTATGGTAGTATAGTATAGTATATTCGAAATTATATATTAACGCTTCATTATTAATCAACACCTGAGATGAGATTCACACATTAATTTTATTTAATAAATAAACTGCAGTTTCTTCTATATAAATCCTAATATCTGCTCTCTACATAAATCTCTATATAAATTCCTAAACATTACTCAAATGAAAAATATATGTCAAGCTTTGATGAAGCGATATAAATATGGCATTCTGGGCAAAAACCCTTGAAATACTGCACTTGAGCATCTGTTTTGGAAAGGAGACCATAATATAATAATATCCAAAAATTATAGATCCTCAAGTAATCTCTTATATACCTATAAAAGATTAAAGTATTTGATCACAGGCAAATATTTTATTTTCTAATAAATATAAAACAACACTGACACAAATATTGCTATATTACCTAAATATAATTATAATACCCTCGTCCAGCGAGAATAGAAGGTACGTGGGAGAAGGCCCGGAAATCATCTACTATACATACACACACACTCACACACCCTCACACACATATATATTGAATTGAAAACCTCTACGAACTTCAAGAAACAAAATTTGGATCCATTAGACAAATTGTTATGATGAAGGTGATTTTTTTCATATAGCGAGTATATAAAATACACGTACATAATAATATTGTTACGTTTCTCGTAACTTCTTGGATTAGGGTTAGTTTTAATAAAACCACATTCTCTCACTACAACTAACTTATTTATTTATTCATACTATTACTGTGACACCTTTGAGGAACACCTATCACTATTTAACAAATTAATATTACTTACATTATGCGTTTCACTAAATCTACCCCCATGGCTTCAGGAGATGTGTCAACTTGTCTATCACAATTCTGCAAACCAACTAACTTACTTCTTCCCATCTTGCTGTCTGATAAAAGCAAGTCTAGCAGATTCACCATTCAATAAGTTCAATGTTTTCTACGTCCTTTAAAGTTCCATTCAAAATATCTTTACTCAGCAAATAAACTGTACTTACTAGCTAATGCCAATAAATGATATACCTTACATCCTTTATAGCATCCGGAATTTATTCATTATTAACATGGAACTTATTTGACTTTGTAAAATTTATAATTATTATGCATTAATTTACTATACAGTGTGTTTTCTAATTTGTTGCCAAATATGTTTATTTTTATATTTAGTTATAATTGTGACAATATGAGTACATAATATTATAAGACTGTCAAAATAGAACATATATCGTTAATTAGAAAATATCAGGTAATTATGTTGATTTGTTGGCATGATTTCAAACAAATCTAGGGCATCTGAACTTATAATCAAAATAATAGACATTAAAACGTAGCTCTCGCTACGTTTTAATGTCTATTATTGTAAAAGTGATACAATAATAAAGTAAAGTATACAAAGTTAAAGCCTAAAACAAAAATAACCAACTAGAGACATATTAAAATCAATAATGAGAATTATTATAAAATAAATAATAATTTATATAATCCATTGACAGCCCATCAGGTCAAAAACTTGCTGGATAAGAACAGAATCAACCTAAAATTAAAAGCAATTTAAAAAAAGCAAAAGCAAGCTAAAAAAGAAGCTAGGAAAAACAATAATTATTGATTAGCAACGGGAAAGAGATGAAAAATAGAACGTGGTTTAATTTGTTGCGAACATTTTAATAAAAAATTATAGTTAAAATCGGTTAAATTTAAAAACTTACGGTTGATGTAAAATAGGTTAAGGAAAGCCTTGAAGCAAGTTTTGTGGAAGTGGTTCCAGAATTGTTCCTGAGAGATCCTGTACTTATTCAGTATCCTCTATCTAGGTTCCAACATCCATAGAATGTTTTCAGAAGAATGGAAAATGCTACAAAAGCAGCAAACTAGGACGTGGAAATGTACATTTTCATTATAATAGAGCTAACATACTCAAAAGTTAACGAATTCGTAATAATCAAGTATAATATACTTTAAAAAAATAGTAAGTACTTACCAGCTATAATTTCTTCCAAAATTGAGCTCAAAATCGTAGTAAAAACCACTAAAACAATTTTATAAAGCATAGACGCTTCTGAGGCGTCCATTTTTGTAATAGAATGACATTTCTTGTAAAGAATTGGTTAGAACACCCATAAAACAGCAGTGTGTTTTAAGTGTTGCACATAACATTATTTTGGGGTACAATTATTTATATTTCAATAAAATAAGATACCTATAGATGTTTTCATAGGAGTGTTCCTATTTTATTAATTAATTAATCTTATAATATCATTTTGTGTGAGGAGAGTTATTAAATTATTTATTTCCAATTATTTCCAAAGACTAATATGTTGATTTACTGTGCTTTTGATGGTCTTTATAATTATCTGTGTGTCTGATTCTCTTTATTATATAATAAATTTTTATACCGTAAGAGTTCGTTTCAATGTGTCTGTACAGGACGTTGTAGCAGTGTTCCTGAACTGACTAGTGAGATATGATCTTCATGCTGGATTTGGATAAGGTAAAGAGTTAAGCCAGGGTATAAATTAAATATAAAATTAATAAACATTGTCATGATGGAGGATATAACATACATAGTCACATTATGGAGGATATAACATACATCCTGTATGGCACACGTAGAAACGACTATGAAATTCGGCTCAAGTGCTCAAGTGGAAGTTAATTCGAAGAATTTTCAATAAGTGAACCGTTCATCTATTGAAAATAAATCACGATCAATATAGAACATTCTAAAAGGTAAAATAGCTGTTAGCTGAAATATGCTAACAATGATTTAGACAGCAAGTCACAAAAGGCACTCAATCCATTTGATGTTATTTTTTTCGGCTTTGTTAGGGTTTTTATTGTTCGTTGTCTCTCGCCTGGAAATTACAGATATATACATACCTACCGCTGTAACTGTGATTATATTTAATAGGATTTGTAAAATGCCAGAGCGTAAATGCGAGTATTTTATTTAACCTGTAATAGCTAATTGACAATTTTTATTGTTCATTTACATGAACGTTTACTAAAGTCTTTGTAAAAATGTTTACTGTTTAACATTTACCATAACGTTTACGATATACCATAGAGAGTTGTGTATATTTTATAGGTTCGTATGGTCGATGAAAAAACACAACCATAGAAATGGATAAAAATCCGTACATGATATTACTCTATTGTTATGTATTATTACTGTATTGATGAAATTGAGTTTTGGACTAGAAACTTCACACAGTTGGGTCAAAATATAATGGGGCACCCGGTGTATATCTATTTATCAGCAACTAATTGTATGCACAATAAAGTAGAGGTAGCATCTGAAACGCTGAGTCAAGATAATGTACTCAAAATTAATTTAACGCAATTTCACAGGAAATTGCATGAGAGCCAACGATGGCAAACTTCTGTTTAATTATGCAAGTGTTCTGAAATAAAACTACAATTTGCACACTTTTAATTAAAATACAAATGATAAAAGTGGTTAACGTCGAAATAAAGGGAAATAAAATTAAAGAACGGACGAGAAGGCAGCTTCCCAATGAATCAGTGGTGCACTTTAAAGCGGCTCGTTAATAAACAAGACTTAGTAAGATAATTGGCACACTTTATTTTATGGCAGTTCTTACCATTTTCTTCACGCCACGAGCCGTTGCAATTTTCCTTCTTTTATTATGAACAAAGCTGTCGAGATTAATAAATTAATTGATTATAAACCTTGACATTTAAAAAAAAATTACTTATAACGAGCCTCTCGTATAACTTATTAACATAGGTATCTTATAATGTAGTATCCGAACAAGCCAACTATATATTAATATTATTCTGAATGCTCATATTTCGGATACTATTTTCAGATTTTAAGTTGAGGTTTCATTAATTGTTATATTTTATATATTTTAAGGCTTTTTGTAATAAATATATTTTATACTGGAATAATCTGAGGAGAAATATGTAAACTGATTATAGGATACTTACTCTATTCTCTTCCCTATTGAATCCTTCTCTGTTTTCTGGCCAGTTCTATGAACAACAATTTTTAGTTTAATTTAAGGATCACTTTTAGTCATGAGCACTCTATAGTCTTAGAGGTGGTCCAATTAGGTCTATTATATAAATTTCTTTAAAAGATTATTTGTAAGACTAAGTTACTGACTCATCATAATTGAAATTTATGGTGTGCAAAATGTTATTAAGTTTATTAAATTTTAGTGAAGCTCAAATTGTATTAGATTTTATATTATTTCCTGAAGTTGATCGCATATGACTTTGTTTATTATCAGATATGGTTAATAAAAATAAACAAAATCTGAAAACCTTATTCCTAACCTGCGACAAAAAACCAATGTAACTTAAATCTATTACATGGGACCCAGTCCTCTAACACAATATTTCCTAATATTAGCAATTTTTTATTTGTTTATTACCTTGTAAAATATGTAAATCCTTTTATCAACATGCACGAAACTTATCACTTTTTGGTTTCACTGGTACACGAAGTAACAAATGCTGCTAGGCTCCGGTGGTGCTGTCATCTAGCGAGATTTCGCTGCACTACCTCTGGAATGTTGACTTCCTTCGCCTTGGAATTTATTCACCCTCAAATTTATTACTTACTGCTGCTGTAGTTTTTAATCTTCTGTCACTTTCATTACCGTGAAAAATTGTTTTTCACGGCTTTTTCTTGTTTGATATAGATCGCAAATTTCTTCTACTGGGCTGGGACGCAACCAAGCCTTTCACTTCTTACTTGTAAAAATGACGAAAACACTTATTCATGCAGTTTTTTCTGCTTCTAGACCATTTACACTGGTATTATTTCTTACTTGCTTTCTACCAAATTTTTATACAATTGAAGAGCGTGGCTGTTACGTTCTTGAACGCCGTAGCTAGACTCTTAATAATGTTTGTAGTTTCTACGGATGTACCGAGATCAAATACAAATGCAACTTCCTGGTTACCTACTTATTTCTTGTTCTGTTATTTTGAACAGGTCAATCAGATTGCTTCATACTATTCAATAAATTCAATAAATTCAATAAATTAATACCAAGTGGTTAATACATAAGATCCAACAAAAAAAAATCGTTTTTGTCTGAGAATAGTGTAACCTTTAACGTTCATGATACTTATAGTATTTTTTCAGGATCGCAATAAATGAAAACGAAGTTATACATCCGTATCTATTTTCTTATGTTATGTCAAAAATGACGTCAAATAATAACCGAATTATAAAAAGCATATACTGTTCAAATTTCTCTAAGTAATTGTACAATGTACAAACTACATATTTCATTTTAACATCAATACCTAAATTGATATAAAAACACATCTTTCTTTTAATTCAATTAAATTCTAAATTTTAAAAATCTTAATACTGAATTCTAGAATACCCATTCTAAAACAATGCGATGTTAGAAATGTCATTTCTGACAATTATCTACTTACAGTTGTTGAACGATAAGGGAATTACTTACCGTTTTGTTAACCTTTTCCACCAAAGCTAGTAACACTGCCCTAGGAACAAACATGGTAAGTGAACAAAAAAATCCTGATCGTGCGAAAAGTAATATTAATATAATATCTGTTTTCATAGCGGTCCTGAGTCTGCAATTATTGCATCTCAGCCGATCTCTCGCCCGTTTTCTATTAAACTATTGTCTTTGGATCGCTCATGGTATATTCTTTAGTGGGTTATAAAATAAAATTTCAATTCGAATATGTTTGGAAATAACCCTAAACAATGAGAAGTAATTAATTCAATACCTCTAAATTTTCGGGTATTTAGTAGGAATAAAATTATTGTAATTTAAGTATAATTTAATACAAACGTGCAAAAACAGTAACAGCATCGCGAATTTTAAGGGTTGTCCAAACATTGCTATCGACCGGCAAACGTCCCCTACAGCTAGTGATACTCCATATACTTTTACTATACCAACTGGGTCTTATCCCGATGAGTTCCTATGCCGTTTTATATTCTTTTGCACTGGTATTTTTCTTGCATAATCGCTATAATTAGCAAATATAAGGTACTTGTTTTATTTTTTATTTTACGTTTATATAATCATATTTTCACTTTCTACATTCTACTGCGTGATATCCTGAAAAAAAAATATTTTGGTTGATATGTAATCAAATGCCAATTAAGAGGTACGTGATGCTGAATCGATCGCCCAAGTAGCTATAGCCAGATTTGGCGATGAAACTCCGAAGTTTTAATTATATTCAGCGAAGGACTTCACACAAAAGCAACTAAAAATAATTGAATGAGAGCTGTATGCGAACAATATTCAGCACGGCAGTAAATTGTCTGTTATGTTTTTGACATCATGTATATTTGGAGAACGTGTGAAAATGGAGGATATTGTTTTGTTTATTTTAAATGCTTCGAAATTCTTGGTAGCCAATGCAATTAATATATGGTATCTTTATGCAGAAAATTTACAATTTTTTAGAATGTCTTGTGTTCCAGAATTTGTTAGGCCATTTTATTACTAATACAAAAGTAAAAGAAATTATATAAAATAAACAGAATCTTGTAGCCTGAAATATAATGAAGTATCACTTCCAGTTATACCGAAAGTTGACATCAACCTTGTTATTGTAAACGGAACTACCATGTTTTTGGATTCTTCATAGATATTAAGAGTATATTTGATAATAATACAACCCTATCTTGATTTTCAACTGTTTTTGAATTATTATGATTTTTTTTATTTCTTGCATTTTGGAAAAAAATATTCACTATAATTTTTCATGTTAATAAATCTAATAAATTAATAAATAATGTTTCGGAATTTTATGCTTTAGTTTTAAAATTTAATTCAAATCAAATTTCGATATTTCATTAAAAAAAGTTTACACCACTCATGAAGTATTGCTTTCAGCACATTACCATGCGCCAGTAGCCATATTTCCCATAAGAAACAAAAATAAATATGTACGAAACAGCTAAGTACCCGTGAAAAATAAACTTAAAAACGGAAAATTAAAATAAATATATATTCCAAAATAAAGCAAAAAATTCTCAACAAAAAATTAAAACAATACAATAAATATACCTATATTCCAAGATAAAGCAAAACATTCTCAACCCAAAATAAAAATACCGTAATACTTTACATCTTAATACCTTAATACTTACCTTAAAAATGTGTAATTAATACCATTATTTTCAATGCACTATTTAATAATATAATAAACACTAATATCACTATTTTCACTTTCCACTTCATCTTGACTATCGCTATCACCATTTCCGATATTAATCACAATGGGTTCTATAGCTTGATCAACCAAATCGCCAAATCCACATCCCACAGTATCTGTTCCTCTTTCATCGCGTGATTAATACACTTCTGCCAATTTTCTGCTGTGACATTTTCCATTGCTCCTCGAAGATGGCTCTCTACCGCAGCTAATTTAAAAGTTCGACTCAGTCTCGCCACTTCCCCTTTTACTTGCGCGCAGATCAACTCAATGGTGTTCAATTAGCAGTGATAATGAGATAATCTTAACTATGTGACACCATGCGTCAATGTCAGTTCATCTACTGCCAGTTTCTTATATTTATAAACATGTACCTTAGCAACTTACAATAATTCCGCCCTCAAGTAATTTTCTTGGTAAGGAATGCCCTTTTCTGTTAACCATTCTTGAATTCTTTTCTTTCTCCATTGCTGGGGTGTTTCTTCCCATTTTCGGCTATGATAAGGCGCATTATCCATAACCACGGAACTTCCTGATTCCAAATGTTTAAGTACGCCGGCAAAGCATTTCTCATATACTTCGGAACTCGTGGTAGTCTACGGTGTTCTTGGATTGAAATATCAATTCTCCATTAGGCAGAAACCCACTATCACTTCTAATATGCGTTATAATTAAACGGCAACCTTTTCCAGACGGCATTCTTAAACCAGTTGTCCAGCCTTCAATTGCAGCTTGCCGTACATTTTTCACGTTTCCATCCTGCCAGACTCTCTTCACAGAACGTCCTTCGGTCACCCATGTTTCACCAACGTAATAAATTTTCCGCCCTTCGTTTCGAATATTTTTATTTTTCGAAGATAATCCATCCGCCAAGTATTTCATATCTTTCTATGAGAATACTTGTAACACCTCTCCTCTTTAATTACATTACCTTAATTAAAGGGCCTCTCATCCAGGAGATGTGACGTAATGAATTTTTTCTTTGTTGCCTATCGGCTGCTCAGTTGAATACGGAGGTCGTGGATAAGTGGATTTGCTAGAGGCTGGCACTTAGATACCTTTAGATATATCACCAGAAAAATCACAGCTTGACAATGACCGGCTTGATCTAGTTCTACTTAATTTTGTATAAAAATACTTGGACGCCAGGTCAAGAGTACTTTAATAGTACAGAAGACCGCAGAAATGATCAGCCAATAATTATCAGCTGTGACCTCTTGTGACTCAGATTTCCCAGAGAAATAAAAGAATAAGATTTTTTTTTAAAAACAATATATTACAAAAATATTTGTATTACCAGTTGATGGTTCACAGTGATCTTAACTTAAAATTAAAATTTACAATTAGATTGCCCGAGGGGCGTTAAAAAGACTCTACTTGATTAGGTAGCCTGAAGGGCTTAAGGTTAAAACAATAAAAAATGTTCACTCTTGACACAAGGTCAAGTCGAGCAATTTATCATTTACAGCAAAAGTGAATTGTAAACCTTGGTAAAGTAAAGTGGAAATATTCTTTAAGACCTGGTAATTCCTAGGGGCAATTAATTATTCAAAAATACCTTTTCTCTTCTCTGGAGATCCCCTCGTGAATGAGCTTGGCCTCCTAGGATCCTAGGCTGAAGCTTCGGCTTGGTGGTCCAGCTGAGCTGAGACGTTGCCTCTAAGGGTGATGTATACCGCAATGGGTGGAATGTTCCGGCTGCAGGAGGAGGTATCTTCCAGTGTAACGTTCAGGAATCGGTAATAATGGTCTCTGCTCACCACAGGAATTGATTCTCGGTCATGAGATGTGGAAGAAAAATTTACCAGTAGCAGGTTTTACAAATTTGGACAAAAAAATATATGTAAAAATTCCCGCTTGAACCGAATATCAAGAGTGAAATTTATACTAAAATGAATTTAAATAAAGTAACTAGATTAATAGTTCAAAAATATGAGTTTTAATTATAATAAAAATATTGTAAAGTTAAATGTTGCAATTAAATTCCCAAAACTTGAGATTAAACTTTATCAAAGTAAAAAGAATAAAATTATCAACACAGGAATGTGGTATGCAAATTGTCACGATGATTAAATAAAAAAATTAATTAAATTGAAACAAATGCCGCTCCTTGCTGATGCCAAATATAAGCAAATACCCACGGCTTACGCCGTCGAAGTAATATCTTTAAAAAAACTTAAAGTATGCTACCATTCGGTAAAACAGTAGCAGTGACTCAAAATCACCAGGTAGGTAGTCCAAAATCAAATCAAAATCAAATTTAAATTAAATATATATATATATATATATATATATATATATATATATATATATATATATATATATATATATATATATATATATATATATATATATATATATATATATATATATATATATATATATATATATTTAATTCAATAAAAAATAAAGTGGTAATCATATACCAAAATAGAAGAAAAAAAATATATACGCGGCTTTTGTGCCCACAGCTCACTCATATATATATATATATATATATATATATATATATATATATATATATATATATATATATATATATATATATATATATATATATATATATATATATATATATATATATACATTAATGATAACAAAATATAAAAGACTATACCTGGTAACTTTGAATCACTGCACTGTTACAACGAAGATATATCTTCGAGAGCGTAAGGTCGACAGACCAAAGACAAGCCGGCAGAAAAGGAAAGGAAAGAATTTTTGGCGATCCCGCGTTTAAATGTGCGTGCTTGTAGCGGGGGAAAAGTAGGGGCAACCGTAGATGGTGAGTCGCGGTAAATTTCTACCAGGTCGCGCGGTTTTATTTCAAATATTTGATATAAGAATTCAAACATTTACCGCAAAACGGAACGGAATTTATTTACGTTACATACTCTTTCTGTTTACTTTTCCATACGTAAAATTCAAGTCTTCCAACATTTTTGCCCGACTAGCCCTACACATTTTAGTTATATCATTTTCACTTATACCTTGCAGCACCTTATCTAAAGTGGGTAATTCGTTATTTTTAAAGAAACCAGGGACCGTGCTACGTATCGAATTTTTTGCTTCTTCGTCCACTACAATCTTATTTCGACCGCTTTTTGGTTTCGGTGGCAGTACACTTCCATGTATCTTTTCTTCTCTTAAATGTCTGGATATGCTTGACTGATGCTTCTGTATAATAGAACACATATCCATCAATTCATCCTTGTCACGATTAGGGCTATCTCTCCGTATACAGTAAAATATTCGTAAAATAATTTCCTTCTCAGTTATCAGTCGCTAGTGCCTACGTTTCGGAATATTTTCCATCGTTCACTGATATTATATTCACAATCACAGTAAAACAGCACTAGATGTACGCGAATATCTCAACCAACGCATTACTCTATTAAGGCGGGTATCCATTTGTTGCAAAATCACGTATCGTATCAACGTATCGTATCAGCATATCGTTTCATTTTGGTACCATACGCTGCAACGAGTCAGTTTCTTTTCAGCCCAGATTTACTGCGAATCTGTGTATCAATTGCGCGAACGGGAGGGATACGGTTTGGGTCGTACGGACGTTGCAATTTTAACTTATTTAGTGGGAGCATCAGGTTATTCAGGTTGACAAAATAGTTCTTTCCGTATCTCTGCAATGAATGGACCTCAGCAAGCGGCAGCCTCGTATATTTTTATTCACTATTCTCTGCAGCAAGAGCAGCAAGAGAAAATAAAGACGCCAACCACCGCGTTGGTGGATGTCAAAGTTGTCCCGATGTTTCTGGTCCCAAAGTAGTTCAAATTTACGGTAAATCTCTATAAAGTTTATTATATCTTCTTCATTCCACTCCATTAATATTATTTTTTAATATTTAAAAAAATTAATAGTACCATCCAGTGGATAGGATATATTTTGTTTTTATAAAGCGAATATGCAACGACCGGTTATGTCAAGACGTCCGTCCACACTGTGACTGTCTCGTATCGTATCATTTCATTGATGTGTCGGCGAAAAACCGACAAATGTGCTATCAAGTCCGTTGCGTTTCTTTTTACCTATTTTGATACGTTACTATGCAACGGTTTCCTGTCTCCACTGATACACAACGATGACACGATACGTGATTTTGCAACAAATGGATACCGGCCTTTAGGAGTGACCGTTACAGATTACAGAATACACGCGAAATTCCTGCCAACCCGGCAATGCTTGGGAAATAAAAGCAAACTATGTTGAATGTTTACTAGATTTACCGTCTGTCAAATGAAAGACAGACAGCGCGTCATTCCAATAAGTTAAAAAGGGATAATGCTTGCTAGAACCAGCGTTCGGTCTGCTACAGAGCGGCGTTGTCGCTTTTAACTATCAAAATAAATATTTACGGAATTGCCATATTACAGTAGACGAAAATAAATGTAAAAATGGCTAATATCTTGGCCTATACTACATTATTGTAGTCACAATAATTCCTT
This sequence comes from Tetropium fuscum, assembly GCA_964058915.1. NCBI lineage: Eukaryota > Metazoa > Arthropoda > Insecta > Coleoptera > Cerambycidae > Tetropium > Tetropium fuscum. The sequence continues at coordinate 58,266 of CAXKVY010004277.1, forward strand.
TATGGCATTCATAAATAATATATACAACTTTTATATAGTATTGTGGAATTTGCTATTCTAATTGAATATTAAGAAATTTGAGAATTAGATATGGCAACAGCATTTGTTTCTTTAGGCGGTCAGTGCACTTTCTATATCTCTTAGAACTACTCTAGTTCTTAAACCATTGTAGAAGCAAATGCACGCTTCTTTGTAAACTCCGGTGTCATAATTCACAGAACTATGTTTAATAATATTTAAAAAGTGTTTACCAGTGAGTAGCACATATATTCGTGGACTCTATAGTATAAACAATTCACTAATAATAAGTTTTTCTTATGTAAATAAGTTATTTTGAATATCATCAAGAAGTAACCACACACTTCCAGCAACTCACGAGTGTACATAGTGTTCAAAAGTACACACATTCATCCATTCACACATCCATTAATAAATTTTGAGACCAGAATAATATCATTCTGTATTCTGTATTCTGTAATTTGACCGGAGTGCGGATCAGAGATCCGCTGCCCTTAGGCCAAATTGGGTTCCTTGTGCTTCCTCCGTGAGGAAAATGTCTCCCTAGGCCATCAACCAGCCTAGTGTTGTACAAAAGGTGATGATGTTACCTAGAGGAATTTCCCTCACATTTGCCATAGAAGGCCAACGTTCCCCCAATACGGATTCTCTGGTCGATGACGCGGCGCTGCGGGACATTCCCGAAGTACATGTTCGACCATTCCATCTTCCTGTTCACATCCTCTGCAGATGGGTGTGTCATGTTATAGAGGTGCTTCCTCGCCCGGCAGTGTCTGGTCAGGATTCCTGTTACAAGTCGTAGTTTTCCCCTAGACATGGCCAGTTCCTCGCCGTCTCTTCCCTGGGACATCTCAGGGGATTTCTGGCCAGCTGACTGCTACTTGTTTCATCCCACAACGTCTTAAATTTTTTATGGGTGTTTTCCTTTATATTTGGAGTTTCACTGCAATTAGTAGTGTACTTGAATGACCAGGCCTAATGATTCTCAGGCTGGCTGCCTTCTTGGCCAGTTTGTCAGCTACGTTATTGCCGTTGCATTGTGAGTGTCCTTTGACCCAACATAGGCAGATTGATCATCTAACAGGCTCTCACAAGTGCTTGGTGACATTCCCATGTTGATCCTTTGGTTATTTTATAGTTTTTCAGGGCCAGTAGTGATTGTCTACTATCTGTGCAGATTCTGATTGTTTTGCCCATTATTTCTCAGCGTGCAATCTCTTGTGCGGCTATGGTTATACCTGCGAGTTCGGTTTGTACTACACTGGCATTTTTATCAATAGTCCAGTTGCATCGCAGATTTCTGGAATATATACCACAGCTTGCTCCTTCCTTCTTCTTTGGTGTAAGGTTTATCAAAGACAAGCCAAGGCATAATACCGTCTGCACATGCCTGTAAACGGGGTATCGTTTTGAAAGCCACAGTCAGTTTGGACAAGTCCACAGGTGGCTGGTTTGGCCCAGCTTGCGTTTGGTAGCCAACGGATTTGAGGCGAGTCATGATAGTCAAAGTTGCCAAACAAACAACAGCAAAGCTCAAGGAATGCCAGGTAAAAAAAGTTGCCTGCATGAGCATAACCGGAGCTATGCGAACAACACCAACGAGAGCAATGGAGGTAATGAAGAAGAAGTTTGTTTGTTTCTTCTTCATTACCTCCATTGCTCTCGTTGGTGTTGTTCGCATAGCTCCGGTTATGCTCATGCAGGCAACTTTTTGTACCTGGCATACCTTGAGCTTTGCTGTTGTTTGTTGACTCTTGGGCCACCAAATAACAGCTCCATAGGTTATCATTGGTCTTATGATAGCAGTCTATATACACAGGACTACCCTGGGTTTCATTCCCCAGATTATCCCTATGGTTCTGCGACACTGCTCATATGATATGTAGGCCTTATTTATTCTTCTTTCGAGGTGAAGATGCCAGTTTAGTTTAGCATCGAAGGTTACCCCCAAGAATAATATCATATTATGTTCCCCGGTGAAAAGGATGAACCTAAGATATTTACTACAAATATCCAGCAGATAAAAGCAAGCAAACCATCAACTGTAGCAGTAGGTGAACATGTGGAATGCAAATTGCAGCTTATAATATATCCCGGCAGAGTGATTAGGATAGGGAGAAAGAAGGCCACCAGAGCGCGGTGTATTTAAAACCTGTACAGTGCAAGTTGCATCATAAACATTTTTTAACATTTGGATAATAAGATTTGTAAATGATTATGGATTTATATATTCCCATGTATTATATTAAGTTATAGTAGCACAGAGTAGGATTTTACAGCAATAAGGGTCTTACGGCCGTAAGCGACGGGCGTTATTTTACTTTACCGCCCGTCGGGAGGAAAGACATTGTTAACTAAAACATAAACAAACAGTTTCATTTCATTTGTGTGTAAATTTAATAGATCATCTGCATCATAAATGTGTAGTGACGTGTAACGGTTGATTCGGTGCCATGACTATACTGCGTAATTTTCTGGCATGTTATAAAACAATAGCATTATGACAAGTTTTCCGAAGCAGACAGTAAAATAAAGCAAAGTGTAAAATAAATTTCTTGTCTCATTTAGACTGTGATTGTAAGAGATCACAGCAAATGGCCTGGAAAGTTGTCATTTCAGCAGCTCCCGAAATTATATTCTCGAATTAAAGGTCCAATATTTCCTTACAAACCCTGCCGCAAAAAAGACAAGGGTCGTTAGAGGTCTGCCCTCTGTTGCTGCCATTCATTCTCAGTATTTAAATCTAAATTAAATATTCAACCAAGTACTACTCCGTTAATCGTCCTCACCATTATAATTTAGTTAAAGGGGATTAACATGTGACTCCCGATCGGAGGTACCTTATTCGGTTTCTGCTCTCAGAGTTTGGAAAGTTTCCTAACAAGAATTTTAGCTGCTGCATATATAAAGGCATATAAATTTGGAAACACTACGAAAGCTTTACAACGGGAGAGTTTAATTTATTCACCGTTTCAGAAATTTTATCTTTTCAAGCGCACCGACAATCAAATAAATAGGAGCACACATCCCACGTAGCATATATTTATTGTAGGTTCTCATCTCTTGGAATTTATTGTAAACAAGGTTCATAAAGTTTCAGGTGGATGTTAATTAATTTTATAATTAATTACTTAATTTAACATCTGGTTACATATGAAATAATTTGTTTTTAAAATATTAATACAATCAGCTATTTTTATGTAATATGTCACCGCATCAGTGGCGTACTCTAAATCAAAATCCGTGAGCCATAAAAATCAATGTTCGTAGTAAAGGAAAAATATCATCGATTTTGACATCGAAAAAACAAATAAATTGGTGTAGATGCTGCAGTTAATATCTTGAATATATTATAAGTCCCCTAACATAGAAACAGTGCTACGCCAGCCCTATTCAAAAAGGGGGTTTATTTATAAATCATTTACAATTTGCAGATATTGAAAAGAAATGTAGGCAATAAAAATATAGGCAGTAATAAATTGTTACTATGTTTGAAAAAAGAAACACCTACTCTTTAAAGTTGCTGGTTAAGTCATACATACAAATCACAAGAATCAAATCAGTACTGCACTGTAGTCACATTATTGCGTGTTGAAACGCCTCGTCCTGCTGAAAAAGTAAACATATAACCTACAATTTGTGTGTTAAAATTTAAGTCTCATACGTTCTTAATAGTGATTTTACAAAAATGTGTGCTCTTAAACTAGTTATATATTAAAACAATGCGGTGTGTGTGTTCTGTGAGTGTGGCATAGTTTTGTGTTTTGCGATTTTGAGCTTCCCATTATGGCTAAAAGCGATGGTCTATGTTGAGCGTATATTTTCAATAAAGGACAGAAACAAGGAACAAGGCGTTTACAGAACTATTTAAAAATTAACATTTTATTACTTTAAATATAGGTAATTATGTCCAGTTTAGATTTTTACGTATATGTCTAGGAAGATCTTTTATTGTTATCTCAATTCGAGGCAGTAAGATATACTAATGCGTATGTATTCATAAATAATAATATGAATGAAGAACAGATCTCACATTTTTTTGTTGTATATCATATATTTTAATTTAAACTGTCCTATGTTGATATTAGCTAATATATCTGGAAACTCTAGAAATCGATTCAATATAATTTGTAACACTCGGAGTAGTTTCCACAAACACCAAAAACACTTTCACTTCGCTCGACGCGCGTTTCGCCAACCAAGTTGGCATCATCCGGAGACGATTAAAACTAATCTTAAATTACAAAATCTACCATATTTATACTATTTTTCCGGTGACGTCACTAATGATATCACCGTGAAATTTACGCGTGACTAATCACGCTTCAATGATCGGTTGCTAAGCAACGTGTAAAGCGGGCTACGGTATGATATCACCGTCAAATTTACGCGTGACTAATCACGCTTCAATCATCGGTTGCTAAGCAACGCGTAAAGCGGGCTATACGGGATAGGTCCCTTGTCGCTATTCATACTACTATTACACTTTACAATTTCTATGCTCTCAAATGCATTCAACTGTCTATTATTGGTCACATTTCTAACTAATCTTAAATTACTAATATCTATTCTATGATTGTTGTCAAAAGCATGTTGTGCAACACTAGACTTATCTGTTCTTCCATATTTTAGATGAGACATATGTTCTTTAAATCTGGTGTTAATTGACCGTCTCGTTTGTCCAATATATTTTCGATCACAATCATTACAACTAATTTCGTAAATCCCAGACCTTTCATTTGGAACAATTTTATCCTTTGGATTGTCTAAAAGTTGTTGTAATTTGTTGCTCGACGAATGAATCGCTGTTATACCCACGTTTTTGAAAACCTTACTCAAACCATGAGTAAACCGGGGTTCGTACGGGATGGATACATATTTTGGAGCCTCTATGTCCTTTTGAAAGGTCGTAGAATTACGAAGTGTGTCTTTAAATTTACGCTTCCTAATTAGTTTTTCAACTATATCTCTAGGATAACCATTACTCACAGCTATATATTTAATTAATACTTTTTCTTTTTCAAATCTCTCATTACTGAGAGGGAAACTTAGTAAACGATGGACAAGAAAATTGAAACTTGCCATTTTATGTTGATAGCAGTGGTGAGAGTCATTAGGGATATATCTGATCGTACTGGTATCTTTACTATATATATCAAATTCTAACCTATTATCAATATTTTTAATTACTAATACATCTAAAAATGAAAGTTTTCCATTATAAAAAAAATAGTATAAATATGGTAGATTTTGTAATTTAAGATTAGTTTTAATCGTCTCCGGATGATGCCAACTTGGTTGGCGAAACGCGCGTCGAGCGAAGTGAAAGTGTTTTTGGTGTTTGTGGAAACTACTCCGAGTGTTACAGTTACATCAAAGGTTCCACCCCTATCCAGTAATATAATTTGTCTTTTATCATCAGTTCCCAGTTCGTCACAATACTTTCTTTCATATTTACCATTGTATATTCAAAGTACGATAACTTCTCCAAAGGAAGGAAGTACGACAACTTCTCCAAGGTTACTTCGATGAAGAAGTTCCCCAGGTATCAACCAGTTCCAAGTGCATGGAGAGGCCTGAAAAAGGTAAGTGCCATGACCATATAGAAGTTGAGACCCTGATGCTCCCCTAGACTGATTGATTTTTATTCATTTATTCCCATTAGTATTAATGATCATAACACTTAGTATTTACCTTAGTTTTTAAATCAAGTTTATAATAGTATTACACTTAAGTCTTTACGACTCCAAAATTACTTTTTTAAAATGATTACTATCTAGTTTAGAGCATTAAACCCTTATTAAACTGGTTTGCCTGATATTAATTGAAGAAAAGCCAGTTTATACATGATAAGTTGATTTTAATTTTTTTTTATTTTATAAAAACGCCCCATGGACGTTGAGCATTGTAACTAGATTAAATCTATTTAACATTTTGTTCTTATTAACTAGACTTAGCTGTTCAGTAGATGAGTATCCAGTGACACACTTCACATATTACTAATCACTTGGTTCGTGTGATAGACATATTATGCTTAGAATTCTAGACACTTTCACTGACAATACAACAATTCGAACGGTTTTAGTCTCTTTAGCCGTCGAACAAGTCCGTTGTTGTGGAGTAGCGATATCACTTCGACGTTTTCATGGTTTTCTAGCCTCTTCTGATGTTTGCCTGCAAGCCTCTTAATCTCATCTTCAACCATAGGCATATTCAGGTCACGATGGATGTCTTCATTGCGAATGTACCATGGCGCTTTGACGATGCTTCGAAGTACTGTATTCTGGAACGTTTGAATCAATTTAATGTTGGAATTGGGCCTCAGAATTTGGTTGTAGATAAGCAATTTGTCAGAGTGACGCCCGAGGAGCCAATACATTTGTCTGAATTTGAGGTTTAATTGCTCACGTTTCTTCTTCACAGGTGTTTTCCATCGAAGTTTTGCATCTAGGGTCATGCCTAGATGCTTTGCTTCGTTGGCATGTTGGATTGTTTGCTGGTTGATAATCACAGGAATATAGTAATATTTCTTGTTGGTGAAATTGACGTGAATCGATTTCGCCTCATTTAATTTGATGCGCCATTTTTTTGTCCACGTGGTGACATTGTTGATTGTTGTTTGAAGTTTGTTCGTGGCTGACTGTATGTCTTGGTCAGTAGCGAACAGAGCAGTGTCGTCGGCGAATATTGCCGTAACTACTCTGTTGCTTTGTGGGATGTCATTGGTGTACAGCAGGTAGAGAACAGGTAAAAGGACACTACCCTGAGGTACACCAGCACAAATCTTCTAGAGGTCAGAATATTCTTCTCCACATTTAACTCTGAAGTGAAGTTCAGTAATATATGACTGAAGAATTTGGCTCACTTGAAGTGGCAAATATTTTTCTAATTTGTATACCAGGCCCTGATGCTACACTCGGTCGAATGCTTGGGCCACATCTAGGAATATCGTTGCGCAGATTTTTTTCTCTTCTAGTGCTCTCTCAATTACATCGGTAATTCGATGCACTTGATCCATAGTTGAATGCTTATTACGGAATCTAAACTGGTGGGACAGAATAAGCTGCTTTTCCTCAATGATTGGTTTGAGTCTCTGCAATTTTAAATGATATAGAAAATAGAACCTCGTTATTCTTCGTAGAATATTTATTATTACATTTTATGACAGAATTTAGGGCCTGCCGAGTCATTTTTAATGATTCAGATTCAGACGTGAACCGGGATACAATTAAACGGGAACGTGAACAAAACAATATTTAATGAGTATTACCGTTGATGTAAAGAATATGAATCCTTCAATCAACGGTATTGTTGAATAAAATCAACAAGTTAAGAATTTTTCCAGTATGGTATATACTATACTGGACCATTGTTTTAACTAATGCCGACCATGCTGATAACTAATTTGTTATTCAAATAGACTGATGGCGCTATCGGTCTGTGCAGGCAAGTATTAGCGGCGTTATAGATGTATATAAATGGCAGCCTATGTTTAGGGTAAAAAGTTTGTTAAAAATTACATTAATTAACATCACTCACTGTCTTCTGTATCGGAGTCATCTGTATCTTCATTTTAATTAATAATTAGGGGTTGGACTTCATCTACTATTACTGTAATGTACTACTTGTTTATTATATCATTAGTATATTTTTGATATTAGATTTTCCACGTTTCAACATATACTTGATCTAGCACTTTCTGCCTTCACACTGATAAGCTGGAATTCGACGCACTTCATGTCCATACTCCCTTATTAACTCGTCAACAACGTATATTTTTCTATTTTGTTCCAATTGGCAGCAGCTAATAATTTTGTCTTTGTTAGCCCTTCGTCAAATGGTATTCCATACTTATTCAACCTCTCAACTATTTAATTTTTTTTAAATTGTGTAGTTGATTGCTTTTAGGTAAAATGCTATGGTATGGTGCATTATCAAGTACTATTAATGACGGTTCCTCTAGATTAGGTAACAGTTTGTTTTTTAACCAAATTTGACCATGATAATCCTGTAAATTAGTTCGAGATTCACATAATAATGAAGCTTCTGGTATAAATCCATCTTCCTCTCCGGCGTGCAAAATAATGAAGAATTTTCCATCATAACCAGGTAGTCTTTTAACGCTTTTTGTGGATGCATTCGGCCACGATTTTTGAGGAATTCCCTTGGAATATATCCAAGTTTCATACAGAAAAAATTGCTTGAAGGCGTGACTTTTTAAATTTGAATTCTAGATCAGGTACTATTAGTTGCAATGAGATTTCACTAAACTGTATAATATATATTTTGGGACAATTCGCCGTTCAAAGATTTGAAAGTGATATGATTTTCTGTAAAAAAACATACTTATTAAAATGAAGCCTTTATTACATTATTTTTCAAGAACCATTGGCAGCATACATATTATAAATAGTATTGTATTACATTTCGCTTTCGATATTATCATGCACATCAGTTGTCTTCGTTTTTTCTAGATCTGCAGACCATTAGCAACATGCTATAACAATAATAAAAGTTAAACATATTAAACATAAATACACAGCAACTTACTTCAAGTACAACTTCCCGCGGTAACAAAGGACTCGATTTTCCTTTTCTTGTTGAAAATAATTTATCAGAGATAAAACTAATGCTTGAGATTGCGAATTAAGCGGTTTTCCTTTCATCGCAACTATCTCAGAAAATAACCAGAAAAAACTATGATGGCGTCCTAGAAAAATAATTTTGTATTTTTAATATTAATTCGTTACTTATAGAAACATACCTTTCATTTTGAAGGTTACTTATCGTCATTGTTAAAAAAGATATCAGACATATCAATAAAAAAGGAAAGCGGTGACAATTCAAAAAAAATCAACAAATTAAGACACATAAATTTGACAGCAGAGCAGACTGAGCGACATAACCTGAATTGGTGCTATGACTGTTATGCTACCGCGAGTACGGAGCTAGTCAAAAGTCATGATACAAAGACAACGGTATGTCAGGCTGCCGAATCAAAATTGGTCGGGCTTGCGCATGTAGCGCATATGACGTATATTATGAAGCTTTCGAGAGAGGGTACGATACAGAAGGCACGATACATTGTGTATCGTGTTATGGAGTAACCAAAGTGATCTCACATCTGACGTCACATCAACCTGCGCGCTGATATACCATTGACACACACACTGGTGGTCAAAAAATATCGATCAGTTGATTGATATTATCCTCGCTAACATTAGTCGGATATATTAACAGCCACATACATATAATATATTTCCTTGTGCTGTCTCTCTAGTTTTATTATTTTTTAACAAAGAACGCTTGAATAGCGTATGTTGAGAATTAAGAATAAATTAGTGACGTAACCGCCAACTTTAAAGATACGATTTGGATTATACATAAACAGGTATCTACTCATAAAATTACCCCCCCCCCTCCATTCTTGGCGAGCCACTGTATTAAATATTTTTTATATAGCCACACACTGGCGAAGAAATATTGCCACATAATACCTCGTAGATGCGGAGGATGAAACACAAATATGGAATACGTATTTTATATGTAATACCTCAATTTCAGGAAATAGAATAGCTCAAACTCCCCAATGGCAATATGCATGACTAACGCCAATTATACAAATCTCCTGACCACAGTTGGTTTGGGTCTTGCGTGCCTGACATTCGTTATTGTCATCCATTGCGTTTTTCATTCGTTGTATTGTCATCCGTTGTCCCAAGGTAATTGTTTGAAAGTATTCAATATTAACACTAGTCAATATTAACACTAACCTCACCATTCGTCGCAAACATCGCGGTACCCTTTATACTTCCCATGTAACGATAATAATATTATTAGCTTGTAGGAAACACAGTTTAAACAAAGTAAAATATTGCTAAGGGTAGGTAGTAAGACTACTACCTAGACACCTAATCTAGAATATTATCTAAATTAGGTAGACACCTAATCTAGAATATAGGTATTGTTCCTATTATGGAATATTCCATAATAGGAGCTTGAAATTATGAAATTTTTCATAATAAACACATTTTCATGTGCCATATCTAGAATATAGGTGTTGTTCATCTTTTGGAACATTTCATAAGCAGGAGCAGGAGATTATCTACTTGTTCTCACAATCCGCACAAACGGCGTGAGCCTTATTTATTGGTCCTAGATAACAGGGTCAGATGTATAATAGTTTTTTTTCTGTTTTTGTGAAAGTCTGTTTTTTCTGTTTTGTGAAATAGATAATGTGCGACTAGTGGTTTATGAAGCAGTGCTAAAAGCTAGTAGAGTGCTTTTTTGAGGTCCCAATTAAACCCAATGTCTTTGTGCTTCCTAGATATTCTTCGTCGCAGTGGGGTTCTTAATGTATGACTTAGATGGTCTTCATCACAGGCCACCGGTTTTCGTGCCACGAGGTGCAACCAACCACATATTTTATCTTATGCGGAGCACATGTTCTACAACCCCGTAGAATAGGGGTAATTAAATCTTCTTGCAGAAGTTCTAATTAGTTTTCTTGTCGGATTTTTATAGGCGAAATTGTAGAGTGTAGCTCGTATTGTAAGTTGCAACTTCATAAGAAATTTTATAAGAAATGCAATGCCTGTTTTTATGGCTTTGTTACACACGCCTATGGAAGGTGACATCACCGCTTGAGGAAGTTGCCTCGAGATCTCTAGTAGCAGGAAGAATGTTTTTCCAAACATCGAGGCATTCTACAAGAGTGTGGAAACATCGAGAAACGACTATTTCCCATATATAAACCCCATTAGAATATTAATAAATGTAGCCTGTTTAGTATAACGTGGTGGTGCGGCATTGTATAAATACTACATTTGTCGCCACGTAGCCAATGGGCACTAGTGCATCTATTAAATTCGGTATCGCGTTCGTTAAAAATCGTTGGTATTTCTGTCCACTGAGCCTGGTAAGGAATAAATGAGGTCCTATCAAGTGGTCGCCGATTATTCCTGTCAAAATATTTATGAAGAAATGTTGCTGCTTTTAATTTAATGCAGTGCTACTTTTAATTTAATCACGAATGTGAGATCAAAACATTCAAATATGACCTGAAACTATAAAATCCCTTAGGAAGTTAAAGCTTTGCACTATGTTACGTCCATACGAGAAACTTTCGGGGTATGTAACTGATTTATGCGGTAATAAAATAGCCGTTGTCGACACCTATGTTACTGACCATATGATATATTATATGGGTAGCCGTTCTCTTTAAATATTTGCGTGATACCTGATGTTAGAATGCAGTATCTTAATAATATAGATTTGAAGCAGACGTTACTTTAATGTAGTACATTATAATACATCTCGGATATATAAGAAATAAAAAAAACCTTTGTAGGTGCCGTCACATGCGGCGACTTACAAAACCGCTACTCCGTTAAACAGTATAGTACTTTAAAATCTAGGTAACCCGTATTTTAGTACTCCGAATTGTTGGTAATATAAAACTGACAAGGCCGCAAAGATACGAAAAATAATGTCTAGTAAAATGCAATATTAAAGCCAACATATAAGCTCATATAATACATAAGTATTATAAGAGGCTATTTCCAGTACCAATAATAGGCATTTATTTTTAGTATATTCCATCACATATAATGGATTGACCAGATGTCATTTCTATAATAAATAAAACTGAGTTTACTGGGGCATTTTTTAAATGTCATATATTATATTATTTAAAAGGATATATGTAATCTTCTCGATTTTTATCTCATTCGTTCAGCAATTCATGCCTTATCTGAGATTGCAGTGGGTCAAGTTTGTTTACTGGTCCTCTATGGGCCATTAATCATTCTAAGAAAACACATCTATGTTTTCTGTAATTATAATGAATACTTTATAGAAGAAATGATGGAAATGTGTTTGATGTTATATCTAATAACGAAAATGTAACTTATATATATTATTTTTGTGAGAGGAAATCCGGTGTAAGGGAGTAAGGATGTAAGGATTACGGATTTTAGTTTCCGCGCACGAATATGTGATGGTCTATCGCGACCTAAAGTAATTGCCTTTATATTAAGTTGTTTGGGCAGTCAATGCATTTTCTTTTCAACATATTGCTTCCTTTAACAGTTTATAATAGTACTTATGCCTTCGTTATGATCAAACATTTTTATTTTACCTTTAATAACATCTTTTTTTTTATTTTGAATAGATATATGCTATTTGTCATCGCAATTACAGAGAAAATATTACGGAACGTCAATTGCATCGTCATATTGATGCTTTATCAATAGATTTAATAAAATTCTAAATATGTAACAAATAAAATCGTGGGATATGATGAACGAACTGATAATTACTAAATAGGTAGGTACAAAGTAGCGACATACAAATTATGAAATAATACAGCAGAATATTATCTGAGGAGTTATAAGGCAACACGGAACATATTTATATTATTTATTTTTTAAATGATTTGTGTTTTTCACTGATTAATTGCAGAATGTAGCAAATAAATGCAATAAAGTTAGACCGGAGGCATGATAGGCTAACTTCAAAGTTGCAGTTTCAAACCAAAATTGATTGGAATCATTTATATTGGAAACTATTCCGAGGTAATTGGCAATTTCTCTTGTAATGTCGGATTGTATAGATCTTATAGAGGAATGACATTGTTTGAGAAAGTGCTCGGAATGAATCAACCTTTGATACTAACTCAAAATAAACACGGAATCTTGATTTTAAGTTTCAGATAAAATATCCGAGAACATTTCAATTTATAAGGCGTATACTTGCAGCTTGAATAAAACCCTTGGACTAAAACAAAAAACTCTCAGTTTAAATCAAAGTTACTACATACGAACTCAAAACATCTGTCATTTATAAATAAAAGACTATTTTAATATTGTTTATAAATCGATCTATACATTTACTGCTAAAAGTATATCTTCCAATTATATGTATGTGTTTCAACTTCTTGGACCTTTTTATATTTCAGATTTGGTGGCATCCTGGGATTATCTGGGGGTACCATATGGGAAAATTGAACTGATGTATTTATGATCGTGATCAAAAACGTTTCGCCTGAGAATTTTTCAATTACTTTTTTAGGGATACAATCTGTAAGAAATTACACTTAGTTTGAAAAGGATACAGTATAAAAATATATGTTAATTTGGTTAGTATTTACACTTAGTTAAAAACCACATATTCGAGAAACAAAAAGATGAGAAATAAAAATTATATCAAGAAGTACAATGCTAATATTTTAATTCAATTGATTTTTGCTGATTTGATTTTGTAACATCTTTTCATTTTATCTCTTCATTTTATTTTTGCTTTAGAAGCTACTTTCGGGTTGGTTAAAAACTCTAGCCTCAAATATGACTTCGTTTGTTGATCTCATTAAAATGCAAGGAGTTTGAAACACATATATTTATATAATTTATTAATTCAAGGTCTATTTACATATTTCATTTCATCATCTATATTAGTGTTAACGCTTTTGAAATGCTTTATTTTATACTACATATTACTATTATAGCTCTGTATCTCTTACTCTTGTTTACATTATAATCTAGCTTTAATATAAAATGTGCACAATCCGGGAACACCGCACCCGACGATGTCATCGCATCTGGTGGTGCCAGATACAGCCCACCAAAGGCGAAGTCAAATAACCGAGATATGCCCTCTGGCCCCATTTAGAATAGTGACAGTATAAGAACATGTGGACTGCCCGCTATAGAACACTTCCAAGCGTCCTATATACAATCTAGAATGGGATGGAATACTTGAGAATAATCAAGAATGGGATGGAATAATCGAGAAGCTTCTAAAAGTTTCCAGAACCTTGAGAAGTTCCCAGAACCGCTTTAAAAACGTTTATTTTGGTATACAGTTTATAAAATGAACAAGTTTTAAAGATAGAACAAAAATTACAATTTTAACACAATGTAGCACTAAATCGGCCTTTAGTAAACTTAACATAACATAAATTCTAACACTAAAGGGAAGAAAAATTGGTCTTTATGAAAGTTAATAAAATTCTAACAGAAAATGTAGACAAAATAAAAATTGCTCTTTTATTCATGATAAATTGATCGCTAAAAGGCAATGTGTTCCTGAGATATTATCACAGGAGTTTCTCCAGTGCATAGCAAAAGCCAGCCGTTATATTTTAGGAGTATTATTTTAGGTCGTTCGGTTTACCAACAGGTAACCTGATGGATTTTGTGTACCTATATATTCCTATGGTATTACTTCGATATACGATATTCTTGAAGAAAATTTTAATAGGGTTCTTTTTTTCCACTTTATACTAAAACATCTCCTTCCAGTTAACGCCATCCTTTTTGTCTAACGTCATACTTTATTTTAATGTTTTGGGTTTTTTAAAATCAGAATATTTTAGGTGATTTGCAATGTATGGATGTTTCCTTCTAGGTAATCTGAATACGGGCATTAACGGGACAAACGGGTCTCCTGAATGCAACAAGGCAGTTGGTATTGTGCTGTGGTCCCCTTCATTTTGGCCGCGGCAGGGCTCAAAAAACCGAAGATTTATTTCTACAATATTTATGCTGTTTGTTACTAATAGCGGCGCGGCGCCAAGATGATTGACATTTAATTTATTTTCTTACAGACAACAGAAAAGATCCTCAAGTAACTCTCAACTAAAAAATAATAAGATATTGCAAACAAAAGGGCGTCTCTGAGACGCGCCATTTTGTTAGCTACCACAATACGTCATATGAAGATACGTCCAAACTACCTGAATATCTCTGCAACGAAAAGAGAAAGATATAAGTCCTTTTGAGAGCAACTAGAAATCAAGATGAAGTAGATATGTATACAAAATACTTAGGCCTTCGATATCTTTTTGAAGTGAATATTTCTTTAGCCGCATGAGAGATTTTTCAAGGTCGCGTCATGACACATTTTAAACATTTTCGTATCGCAAGTGAGATAAAGTATATGACAGATACGAGGGAGAGAGAGAGAAACAGAGATCGATTACAGCTTTGCCTTGGGCAACGGTCCCCCACGAGTGTTCTAAAGCGGAAAACAATTTTGATATAATGAGAAACAGAGATAGCGAATGCAGCTTTGACTTGGGCAACGATCCCCCACAAGTGTTCTAAAGCGGAGAGTAATTTTGATATAATTTATAAACGATCGTGACAATCGGAATTAACCAGAATACAATATTACTTATGCATATCCTGCTGGATATATCTGGATTGGGCTTTCGTATCTGATCCAAATGGATGATGATCTTTTTGCGGAGGATGCGTCCTTGCCACTACTTCTCTTTCTTCGTGAGAAATTCGGTTTAGATATAACGATCGGAACATTGCCACAACTAAATCAGGAACAACGATTGATGGTATATTCTCGAGAAATCTACACCATTTAGAATCACGAACATATATTAGTCACACTTCAGTTACCATAAATCCAATGTGTACAATATCTCTCTCTTTCTCCCCCCCTCTCTCTCTCTCTCACTCCCTCAACGAATCGGTAAAAAGTATTACTGTCACGTGTACTGTGCTGCACGAGAATTTTTTTTAACCGATAGTGTTTGAATATTTTGAAATGTGAGCAATGAGCATTTCTAAAAATAAACGTTTATAAAAGTTGTTTTCTTTATCTATAATTTTTACCTCTTCATATGATATAGGTGGTTGAGAACAAAATTATGTGTGGCTAATATAGTTTATTATTTCTCACGTCATTCTTATGTGAGGTAATACGGTCCTTTAGAAATCTATCAGTTTGACCAATATATGTTTTAGGGCAGTCATTGCACGGAATACTATAAATTAAATTTGAAGCATCTAATATATTATATCGTGTTTGTTTTTTGTGTTTGAAAAAATTGTTTTAATGTTTAATGTATTACGGAAAGCTAATTTAATGTTGTTATGAATCGAGAAGATTTTTTGCAATTGTTCACTATGGTGGTAAAAATATGGTAATGAAAAATATTTAAAGGGAATAAATAATGTTGTTCTGTGGGATAGGGGGGTTGACACTCTTGATAGTAGATGTGTTAAATAAGAGATTATTGAAGTTTAGGTGGATAACCACAAGTTTCAAATCTCTTAAATAAAATTTTTAAATTCTTATTACGAGGAGTAGTATATGATGTGCGTAGGGTCCTATTTTTCAGGCCAAGTATTAATCTTGTGGCGATGTTGATGGTAAGAAAAACCTATTGTGTTATTATTAAGGAAAATGATTTATCTTATATCGAAGAAAGCTGATATGAGTACGCGCATGCATCCTTCGCAGATTAATAAAACCGAATGTGGTAGTAAACACCGAAAACGATTTTTTCCTAGATTGCTAAGCTCACTTGATATGGCAAATTTGATGGCTCTTATCTCAAACCGTTCGCTAGTTATCGTACCAATTCCAACACTTACCTTATCCTTATGTCATATCGTTATCCCTCGACCGAAAGATGCCAAACTGATGAAGTTAGTTCAAATCTTTCGACAGTTATTGACCTGACTCAGATAGGGTCAAATACTTTGTGGTATAATGTGCATAATATATATTATATATGGCGCCCGAGTGCTACAAGCCCAGTGATATATGTTATAGGTTTATTAAACTTGAGGGATATTGGAAATATAAAAGGCTCTATTATTATCTATTGAGGATTATATGAATTATTATTTCGTTTAAACTCCGGTGCTTTTTAGATGTAAGCAACACTCAAGTAAAGACTACGGTATCTAGATGGTGTAAGATGTTTCCGTCTACAAGCTGCGTGTCCTTTTCACAGTCCCCGTTTCCCCTTACTTGAGATGAACCCGTGAGCATTTGTCGAACTCAAACTCCATACCGAACTCCATGTATATCCCTTTCTACAGAAGTTTAAGTTCAATCATGTAAAACAACAGCAACAGCATCGAATAATGCCAGGTATTGGGAACAAGTGTCTCTTCTGCAGATTACTCGAGGTGACATGACATTCAAATGCAATCGATCTAGACCATGGAAATATTCCTCTTATACTGCATGGAATTTTTTGGATAAAAATTATGATTTTTTATTAAAACTCCTTAAAGCTTAATAAAACCTGTTATTATCGTTAGTCTATAGTTGTATGGACCATTTCACTAGATCCTTAAACCTCAAAACAAATGTTTATTTGAAAGCTAACTGATAGATAATCACCTCGTGCAGCTTTGTTTCGAATACAAATCTCACAGTGTTTAATAAAAAAATATATATTTATTATAGCTATTCGAACACTCATTTGAATTAGTCTGGAATTAGAACATTATTTGTCAGAAGAACTGCCGTTGTTTACGCTTAGTTTTGTGGTTTTGTTTTGTGCGTTTCTCTACGAATTGTGTTTTGCTTTGTTTCTGTACATTATTGTAAGAAAATGGAGCCAGGATTTTCTAAAGGAAGTGCAGAAAATCTGCCGAAAGTTGATTTTAGCATGGCGGATAAGTTTTACATGGAAAATTTATATTATGTATCAGCAGAAGTCAGAAGTATATATATGCCACATATATATGCCACAAGAAAAGCTCAGTCACTGTGTGAGGACTAACATTAGCCACAAGACAGTAGGATAACCTAGCATTATTCATCTATCATATAGAATATATAACTACTTACCAGAAAATCAAAAATATTTAAGCAAAATTATAAATTCCCCAGCAAAACTGAAAGCAGAAATTAAAAATTACATATTTTCGATTGATAGGGGCATAGTGACTTCTCTACTAGATATTAAAAACTACTAACATATATTTCCAGGTATAGATACTGCAGAATAAACTTTAATAACAGTATACTACTGAAATTTAGAATTATAATTCGATACAAAAATGTACCTACTCACTAATATAATTGTAATATAAATAAAATATATGTGCATATATATATATATATATATATATATATATATATATATATATATATATATATATATATATATATATATATATACATACATATATATATATATATATATATATATATATATATATATATATATATATATATATATATATATATATATATATATATATATATATTGAGGCAAACAAAAATATTTACACATGTGTATGTATATAAAACATATATTGCTATGTAACCTGTAAATATTGTCAATGTGTTTTTACTGCTGATCACATATTTACATATATTGTGTTGTATTGTAAATTAAATTGTCAAAATATATATATATATATATATATATATATATATATATATATATATATATATATATATATATATATATATATATATATATATATATATATATATATATATATATATATATATATATATATATATATATATATATATATATATTGAGGCAAACAAAAATACAGAACTTAAATCAGAAGGTAATCAAATTCAATAAATTAAATTAAATTACATTAAATTAAAATTAAATTAAATTCAGTAATCTCTAACTAAAGGACACACGCACCTATGACCAACGAACAGACGGAACGCCAACCCGCTACGCGCCTGATTGTCAAAACGTAATATCATTATAACTAAATAATTAATCGCCACAAAAATCTATTTCAAGCATAATTACAATAGACAAGTAACCATAATAATAATTATAGAGTATCGATCACTAATAAATTATGTCTAGATTAAAAGATTAATACGAAAGCATCAGTATTAAAATGGGGTTCGAGAACGGGGTTCATAGCTAGAAATGAACCAGAATCAAAATGTCGAGGCTACGCCTCATACAAAAATTGAAGTTACACAACACAAAATGAATCTGATCGTATAATAGTGTTTAGAATTGGAATTATATAAAGTGAAAATCAAATTGTAAGAGTTTTACGTGAAATTAAGTAAATTAAAAAATATGAAGCAATCTGATTGGCCAGATCACAACATCATAACAAGAAAGAAGTAAGGTAACCAGGAAGTGCAAATGTTTTTAATACGGCATATCCATAGTAACAATTAACAACTAAAAAGAGTTTAACTAGGGCGTTCGATGTAGCAACAGCCACGCTCCTAAGTTTCATAAAATTTGTTATAAATTAATAATAAATCTAAAGTAAGAATATTAAATTTGTACTAAATAAGCAAGAACACCAAGTGTACTAAATATATAAGCAGAATTTGTTAGTTCAGGTACCAACCAGTGATATCAAGAAAGTGATATAACTGTTCTAAGTTTTTGTGCGTGGTGACAAAAAGGATTAACATAATTCTCAATGTAATAAACAATTTCAAACTCTGCTAGCTTTAAGAAATATTGTGACAGAGGACTTGGTCCCATTTAATAGATATAAGCTACGTAGGTTTGTCGTAGGGTAGAAATAAGGTTTCAAGATTTTCTTTATTTTATTATCCATATATGACAATAAACGAGTCATAAACAACCAACTTCTTCTTTCTTGATCTTTTAAAAATTTCAGGAAAACATTTAAGACTAATACTATTTGAGATTCAAAATTCAATAAATTTAATAAAATATTACAATACAACAAGATTCACTATTTTGAAAAAGTAACTTCATTTTAAAAATAATCTTGCAAATAAATATATCATAGACCCTCTAGGACTAAGAAGTGCTCATGTCTAAAGTGATCCTTCTAGTAAAATAGAAATTAGTGTTCATAGAACTGGCGTGGCGCCCATAAACGAAGAAGGATTCAATAGGGAAGAAATAGTGTAAGTATCCTATAAGCATATCAAATATTTCTTCATCATACTATTACTTTTACAAAATCTTATTTCATAGAAATTTAGCTAAATCAACGTAAAGAGCATTCATAAATCGTAATATTATAAATTATCAACCAACGTGGGATATTTAAATATTCATATTTCATACATAATAAATTATCAACCAACGTAGGGCATTTAATAAGATTATAAAAACGTTCACATTTCAAAATATCACCAATCATCATCATCCCAACGTAGCATATTATAAAACCTTTCATATATTAAATTATAACAAATTATCGCCCAACGTAGGGGCATTTAAAGGATCTCCATATATTCATATATGTGTATATACATACACATTCATATGTGTGTATGTGAATATGTACTATATTTATTTAAAATATTTACACATGTGTATGTATATAAAACATATATTGCTATGTAACCTGTAAATATTGTCAATGTGTTTTTACTGCTGATCACATATTTACATATATTGTGTTGTATTGTAAATTAAATTGTCAAAATTGTCATATAAATATTATATAAATAAATATTATTATATTATTATTATTATATTATAGAACTGCTACAGTTAGCTTCACCGATTCATTATATTGTAATGTTATATTTCAACGCGTTTCGGATGTAGCGAGACCGGACTCGCCGTAATTAATTTTACCCTACTACACAGACATTCTGCACAGAATACGTAGTAATTGCTTTTCTTTGTTGGATACGTTATTTCTGGTTCCTGAAAGAAATCTATTTTACAAGAGGAATTTGAAACAGATGAAATCCCTTTGTCGAATTATAAAACCATCTAGGCAATGGAGAATGCCGTTATTACTTTTTGTAGTGCAAAAGCGGATACCAACATAATATGATATAGCGAAATTTGATACGATATCTGTTATTTGTAGATTCTTTCTATATCCTCCGGTAGATGATGGTATTGCTACGCCACTACTGTTACGATGGTATTGTGGTGTTGCCAGATTATGCAAATTTTCCCTAGCTGTAGGAATTTTTCAGTATATCGTGCACAATAGCTGCTTAAAATCCCGTAACATTATAATTACATTTGAATATTTTTATTTCTTCAGTACCACCTTAATGTCACCGATGACTTATTTATAGCCAGTGCTAAAAATAACATCAGTTGTCTTGCTATTAGGTTGAAACAATGAATTTGATTTTGGATCACTGTTCGCTATGTTTGAAACTATATTTTTTTGGTTTCGACAATAACTATGTTTCCCTTATACGTTACACAAAATTTTATTATTCTACATGCTTGTTCAATATACTAACAGTAGACAAACTTCATTTTAAATAAAACCATAAAAGAGACAATTTCTTCTAAATAAGGCGCCTCATCAACCAGCCCAAAAATGTATACTTACGTAATATCTATGGAACTTTATTCACTGTTTGTAATAAAAACTGAATAACATTTATAATTCGCAATCTTCGTATTAATAATACAACAACAATAATTAACAATAATCTTCGTCTTCGTATTAATAATACAAATTCTCATTTTTATGCAATATATGTTTTTTTTGTTGAAATAAATATTTTTATTTGTTATCTGTAACTGTAATCATAAATTTTTCCGACTCGCTTTTTCCCGGAGAACCTTTTTCGACCCGAAGGGAGTGAAGCAAAGCACGCCTGGCAGAATATTTTTAATGACAGCAATTAAGGTAGAGTTTGGTGGTATTATGTATGTATATGTATAACTATCTCACTCTTTAATCCATTTCAGAACCCATATCATATATTTTTCTTACTTAAAAATTATAAAACCTTATATAATCAAAAATACAACAATTAGCATCCTAAAGTGTTAAATTTTATCATATCAAATTGGCAGCCGAACGTGGGGCAGTATTATAAAATAAATCCGTAAAATAACTTATTCAAATTAAAACATATAAAATATAGTCCATAACGCGAGTCATCACAATCAATTAGATATGTTCTTATATGTATATCGAACTTATATATTCGCTCTTTCGCTACAATCTCTTTTTGTTTCAATAGTCCCCAATTTATTTGTTAAATTATCTTATACAAGATAATTTACCCACAAATTGGGGAATATTGAAACAAAAACTAATTGTAGCGAAAGAGCGAACATATAAGTTCGATATACATATAAGAACATATCTAATTTCAATTGGCTTCCAAACTTGGGGCACGCAAAATTTAAAATTCAAAATAAAAAATAAAAATTATCAAATTAACATAAAAATTATACAAAACCATAACTTAATATTTCAATACATATATATATATATATATATATATATATATATATATATATATATATATATATATATATATATATATATATATATATATATATATATATATATATATATATATATATATATATATATATATATATATATATATATCTCAAAGAAAGATCACGTGGCCAGTAAACCAAAGGCTATTTGTGTAATTAAGTACCCTCGATGATTACTGCTTCTGAAATATGTTGGCCTAGAAACCATAATCTAGATTTATATGACGTTCCAAGGAAAACTGAAAATTATTACATTACCCTTGACTTCGGTCCTCCCGAAAGTGTTGTGCCGCAATCTCATACAAACAGAATTTATAGCTACTTATGGCAAAAGATAACTAACTACGTTTCATTACATCTATTCATAAGGTCGCATTAATATTACTGAGTTAGCAATGTTAAAACGTGGGGCAGGTTTATAGCTAACATGATATATTTAAATGCAGTACCTGTGTTTCAATTTAACATATTTAATAATAATGTAGGAATATAATTTTAATAAAATATGAGCATAATATACGAGTAAAGTTAAACATGTATTAACCATTTACAAATTTTGAGAAAAACTCAATTTCTAAAATATAGTGGGGATACTGTTGAATATTGAAATCCAGGGGAGTAATAAAATAGTATCTTCATCTTAGAAGTGTATTTATTGAAGTCAAAAGGTTTTATCTTTACAAATAACACAAATTTACAATTTGTTCGCAGTTATGCTTGGCGCTGTGTTAATAACTACACACTACTGATCTCCTACAAAGCAGCTAACTAGAAAGTTTATCAAACTTCAGACATCATTAACTTAAACATAATGCAGATGGGCTACAATTACAGAACACAATATTATGTGCTACAACCATTAATAATTTCATTGTTAGCAAGAGATACAATTTACTTATAATTTTCTAAAACCTAGAGGCCAATGATGTAATCAAGTGCACATCAGTCAGCACCTTATACAATACACCAGATAGGGTTGGACTCTAATTTCTCTATATTATATTAATATATTTTATTCTCTATATATTCTATTAGTATATTATAAAAAATATGGGTGTGTGCACACGATAGAAGTTAAAACTTCTAATTTTAAAATATATACTGTAACCCTCCGTCCGTATTACCACAACCCGCAATACACCGTACCCGTTAATACCCGTTAATATAGTTTTCACTTCAAAAATGCTAGAACATACCTGAGTACGAAATATTATCGCTATTGGTGAGACGCAGAAAGCGTCACATGTATGATATTAAATTACGTTCAATTAAAAATAATGGTTTATTTTCAGTGTTTTAAAGAAAAGTAAAATTTTAAAATATACTGTAGACCGTACGCCCTTGACATAGATGCTTCAGGCAACTGGCGCTAGATGCCGCCCCACTGTATGTCGCTCCAAAATACCTACTCATAATATATTTTGCAAGTATTGCGACGGCAGTCGATTCGATGCAATTTAATTCAATTCGATACAGAGCGGAAAACAATTGGACGGTAACCCGAGGATCAAAAAACGGAACCTCATGATATATTGTTTTCTGATAAAATGTATTGTATTTTCTTTTACTTAGGAATCAATAAATATATATTTCTCCCTTAACACGTATTATTATTTTAAAAAATACGCCTGTTATAATACCTATATAATTACATTTATGTTATAAAAAGGATTAGTTCGTTGAATCAATAAAAGATAATATCGATATTGTTATATAAAATTATTTATTCTTATCTCTGTACCCGTGAAATAATATTAGTTACAAAATAAACAAAAAAAACACAATATATTTGTGAATTATATTGTGGAATCTTCCTCTGATTAGACTTCTTCACTGCTATTATATTCTAAGAATGAAACAATAGGCCTATGGAAGCTAAAATATGCTGTTAATATTTAGATTAATGTTTAGATTCAAGTTTATCGCTCTCGCTTAGTCAATTAATGGACTGAGGGTTACATAGACGAACATGACAGCTCAGTCTCATTCAATACCCAAAAAACTCTCTCTACTGTCTGGCTCTGCCGACTGATCCTCTCTCACTTAGTCGACTCAAGCCGACTTTACTCGAAGGAGCGTTACATAGCCGAGCCTGACGCTTGACGGTCTATTCCAACACCCACCAAAAAAATAGTGCTGAGCGCGCCTAAAGAAATTTTCACTTCAAAAAGATCAGCTAGAAGGCAGGTGTGGTCGAATTTAAGACGTATTATTGCAGTAATATATTTTCTTGGTCGAGAATAGTTTTAATGCCAGATATTAAAGGGAATATTGGCTGGATCTGTGTGTACCTTATAGAAGTGATGTAGGAGAAGTTCTGCCACAATTCTAATAACCATCTTCTATTTTTCAATTTTGCCTTAAGAATAGAGTCAGAGAGGCAAATTTTCTTTACTGGTAGCATGCCTAAGCTGATGCTTTCTTTTGATAATGAGTCAACAATTTAATTCATTTTTATGCCTATGTGAGCCTTTACACATAAGAGGTGGGGACCTACTTTCTCATTGAAGATATATCAGCTTCCATTTTCTTTATATTTAGGAGATAGGGACTGATTTTGACGTTTAATAAGTATCTATTGACGTAAGGACCGATAGAGAGCTATCTGCATTACCGGAATAAATAAATTTGAAAGTTTCAGACAATACCTAACAAATCACCAGAAGTAGGTTGAGATTGGAAAAAGGGGTGTTTTTTGGGCGAAATGTGTTTTCTTATGATTTCCAGCAAAACTAGACCTTATCGAAAAAAGTTAAATACAAAAGATGTAGATAATTGAATGATCTACAACTTATTACACAAAACTATTGAGAAATATTATTCTTAAATTATTCTCAATATTATTCTCAAATTATTATTCTCAAAACTGTTGAGAAAACCGCCAACAACCAATTTATTTATTTTTAATTTTTATCCCACGAAAATGATTATATAACGTCATAATATATTACTGTATCATCAGCAAAGCTAACTATATGACCATACTTAATTACAACAAAAACAGGTTGTTAATATATATATATATATATATATATATATATATATATATATATATATATATATATATATATATATATATATATATATATATATATATATATATATATATATATATATATATATATATATATATATATATATATATATATATATA
Source organism: Tetropium fuscum (assembly GCA_964058915.1). Classification (NCBI taxonomy): domain Eukaryota; kingdom Metazoa; phylum Arthropoda; class Insecta; order Coleoptera; family Cerambycidae; genus Tetropium; species Tetropium fuscum. Next base: position 83,402 of record CAXKVY010004277.1, read on the forward strand.
TATATATATATATATATATATATATATATATATATATATATATATATATATGTATATATATATATATATATATATATATATATATATATATATATATATATATATATATATATATATATATATATATATATATATATATATATATATATATATATATATATATATATATATATATATATATATATATATATATATATATATATATATATATATATATATATATATATATATATATATATATATATATATATATATATATATATATATATATATATATATATATATATATATATATATATATATATATATATATATATATATATATATATATATATATATATATATATATATATATATATATATATATATATATATATATATATATATATATATATATATATATATATATATATATATATATATATATATATATATATATATATATATATATATATATATATATATATATATATATATATATATATATATATACATATATATACATATATATATATATATATATATATATATATATATATATATATATATATATATATATATATATATATATATATATATATATATATATATATATATATATATATATATATATATATATATATAGTTGGAAAAAGTAGTTGTTTTTCAATAGGTTCAACAAGATTTTATGCATTTTAAAGTTTAACATCCTCTGGATAACTGTATGCCTAATGCTTTTATATATAATATGTTCAAATAGAACAAATATAAACAGTAGACTAGGTTTGTGTATTCTAAGAATTTGAAACAACTACTTTTTCCAACTATATGCTGGAGATATATATATATATATATATATATATATATATATATATATATATATATATATATATATATATATATATATATATATATATATATATATATATACATATATATATATATATATATATATATATATATATATATATATATATATATATATATATATATATATATATGTATATATATATATATATATATATATATATATATATATATATATATATATATATATATATATATATATATATATATATATATATATATATATATATATATATATATATATATACATATATATATATATATATATATATATATATATATATATATATATATATATATATATATATATATATATATATATATACATATATATATACATATATATATATATATATATATATATATATATATATATATATATATATATATATATATATATATATGTATATATATATCTCCAGCATATAGTTGGAAAAAGTAGTTGTTTTTCAATAGGTTCAACAAGATTTTATGCATTTTAAAGTTTAACATCCTCTGGATAACTGTATGCCTAATGCTTTTATATATAATATGTTCAAATAGAACAAATATAAACAGTAGACTAGGTTTGTGTATTCTAAGAATTTGAGTTCCGTCAAAAACTAATGTCATAAAACGTCACTACAAGTGTTGGTATTAATATTTTAAATTCAAGTATAAATGATCAATGAAATAAATCGTATACTGCTCTGAAGATCCTTAATAAAGGTGAAAGAACTTGTACAACTTCTAAGTGGTTCGTTTCGGTGTGTATAATGGTTCATTTCCGTATGTATATCCAGATATAGCACTGGTAAGTATATCTTTCCTCTTATTCGTCTATTTGCTTATTTCTCAATGTAATGAAATGCTACAAACCCAAGATTACTTTTCACAAAACAAATATGAATTGCAAATAATTTCAAAGCTTATATATATATATATATATATATATATATATATATATATATATATATATATATATATATATATATATATATATATATATATATATATATATATATATATATATATATATATATATATATATATATATATATATATATATATATATATATATATATATATATATATATATATATATATATATATATATATATATATATATATATATATATATATATATATATATATATATATATATATATATATATATATATATATATATATATATATATATATATATATATATATATATATATATATATATACAGATGTTTAAATCGCAATTTTGATTTAATTGATTAGAGTTACTACATATACAATATAAAGGTAATTTTACCTTCATATTAGTATTGGCACGTACACGTTCTTGGAATATGGAATTTTATTTCTGAAAGAATTGCAGGACAGTAAATTGTATTATGTAGTAATTTGTGTAAAACGATTAGTATAGAAGAAATTCTTCGAAACTCTCAATTATCAAAATTAAATGTACTTGTAAATGTAAATAGATATTGTCTAAACCTGTTTCGGGGTATATCCCTGTATTTCTAAAAGACAAAAATTTTAAAACTTTCTTTGGACTTGCTCCAAGGTGTGCTGGTGAACAACGTAATAAGGGTTGCAGATTATAGATCCATACTCGAGTTTTGATCTTACATAAGAGTAATATAATAATTTTAGGCATTCTATATTCGTAAATGATTTGCAGTTTCTTATGATGAATCCTAACACTTTTATTGCTTGTCCAGATTCAATATTTATGTGATTTACAGAACTAAATTCGGAATCAAAGTATATGTCTAAGTCTTTGGTTATATTTAGTCGTTCTAAAGTTGTGCCATTTATTATGTAGTTGCAATGAAACTAATTTTTCCTTTTCGTTTAGGTTACTACTTTGCACTTGGAAACATTAATACCTACTTTATTGATGACACACCAATTGCTGACTCTATCCAAATTGTTTTGAAGATCTATACAACTTGAAGATCTATTATTCTCGCTTGGCATTTTTATAGATTTACCTAAAGCATTCAACACGGTAAGCCATCGGTTGCTGATTCAAACTCTTGAAAACATTGGCATGAGAAAACAATACGTGAGTATACTTGATTTAAAGAGTGAATATAGTACAGTAGAATATGGTGTTCCACAGGATACCATACTGGGACTTCTATTGTTTAAGTATACTCACGTATCTTCTATCTATCTGTCTTCTATCATATAAATAGCCCCCTAAAAAATGTAATGATAAATTTCTCATGCTAATGTATATATATATATATATAATGATAATGTATATATAATGTATATATATATATATATAATGTATATATATATATATATATATATATATATATATATATATATATATATATATATATATATATATATATATATATATATATATATATATATATATATATATATATATATATATATATATCTATATATTTTATATTTTTTTTTCTTTTTCTTTCTATATCTTAATATTCACTTTGTCCTGTAAATGGGTGTTACTTCTCGCTATTATTATTATTATCATTATTATTATTATGTGATGTATTCTTTATATATCGATTAACATTTTTATTTAGCAAGACATGCAAAAGCATCCGATGTTGACTTTTCACTCTGAAAACCATACGGATTGGAAGATATCGTATTAAACTTGTTGACAAATTTCTGAATTCATGTTTTTCAAATGTCTTGCAGAAGTTTGAAATTAGGGGTATAGGACGATAATTAATAGGATCCATCCTATTGCCTTTTTGAAAAATAGGTTTAGCTACTTAAATTTAAATGCTGATGGGCATTTTCTCTATTGAAAATATTTATTATTTATGAAAGTTAAATATTCATTTATATATTCGGCTAAATTCTTTAGAGTTCCAGCTTTTATTCCATCAAAACTTACCGATTTTTGTCCTTCAGCTTCATAATTATCATTATCATTAACTTCAATAACATTAGCGTAAAGATTTTTTTTTGTTAATTTTAATATTTTCTTTGCAATTAAAATTTTTCTCAATCAAATTAGCCAAGTGATATCCCGTTTTTGAATAAGTTGAATTAAATACCTCACACATGTCTTTCTTATCGCCAATAATTTCATTCCTCGAGTTAAGAATGTTATTTATTTCGCTAATTTGTTTGTGTTTAATTTTATATTTCATTAACAGTAGTGGAGCTAGTTAAACTAATTTATCAACAAACAGTTAACCGTTATATTTCAAACAAATAAAAAAAATGCTCGTAGTAAACTAAATATGGGAGACACTAATTCTTTAGAAATATTACATTTTAAGTAACACCACGTATTTAGTATTTAGATCTACAATAGCTAAACAGGAAATTTCATATTATATAATAATTCATATCTATTCAAACTAAATATCGATCCTAGTATAGGGATTATGTGTATATTTTTCATTACTATAATTTCACTCAATGCGGACTGAAAATTGGGAATACTCAAATAACGCTAAGGGTACTTTGCGAACAACGAAAACTGTACCATTGTCGATAATTAAAACGTAAACATCAAATAATAACACATGCAAATTAAAACTGAGATTTCCATGTATATAAAATAATATTTAAAATAAATTAAAAATTGTTTACGGGATAACAACAAAACGTATTATTGTCACTTTATTATACAATTTAAAATTTATTTGGTACTAACATTTGGTATGAACAATTTATAAAATAATGGCAAGGTCGGTTGTGGGCAATAAATAATGTTAAAAACATATCTTGATTCATGATAATATTTTTTATGATCCTCGTATTTCAATTAGAAATTATTATTATTTTAAATTATTATTAATTAAAAGCCCTCTCTATCGTGTCATCCCGTTTGCACATTGTTGCTAAAATGTAAGACGCACTTTTAATCATTCCTCACCCCTTGAGAATGCAAAATTGACTGGTCGTCCAAAAATCGTACTGTGCAGGGGTTGCCCAGGGGTAGTTTTTTAAAAAATTTAAAAAAATTTTTTTTACGTTTTTCGGATTGTAACCATCAAGTTTCATCAGGCTTGATATTATTTGAATGCTTTAATCGGAAATATTTTTTATTAAATTATGAAAATCGCATTCACAATGGTTTTATATGGAGCGCCGGTTTAAATAAATGCTCGCCGTGAAACAACATATTTCTGAATTCATATATCACGTCATAACTCGAGAACCTCTCGGTCAATTAAAAAAAAAACACTTATACAAGCATTGTACATCGAAGATCGAGGATTAAAATGCTGTCTTCAAATTTTCCGTGCAATTGATAGTTTCGTTAAAAACAAATAAAATGTAAACCCATGTTATGACGATCGATGATCGACCCTTAGATGTGAGCAAGGTTCACATTGCCCAGGCTTTGGCAGCCGAAAAACAACTCTATGTACCAGAGAAGCATATGAGATCAATTTCTCATATTGTGTTTTGTTTGGGTTTGTTTTAGTTACGCAGATGATAGTCTAGTCTAGATTGAGTTTTTAGTTTGTTGTATTTTTCTATCTGTAGTTAGCTGTGTTGTATTATTTGTGCAGTTATTTGGAGAGTATTTTAAGAAAAGATTATTAATTAAGACTATATTACTGAAGTTGACTTTTAATTTATTAACGAGGGTACCTACCAAGGGGTAAGTTCATGAAACACTTAAGTAGTAATATTTGATAGTTTCTATGCAACACTTGTTACAGATTCATTATTTAACAATGATGGATTTTAGCAGTACTAGTTCTGATAGCGAACTTGAGTCAAAAATAAAATTAAAACCCCTTAAAAAAGGGGCTGGTAAAAAGCAACAGAAAACGTTTAATTATGAAGCATGCGTCATTTGCCAAGAAATCGGAAAATTAAAAACATCAAAAGAAATATCAAGAAACAAATTTATTGAATGCACTAAAGTTCGTCTCAATATCTGTCAAGGAAAAGATAACAGTATGTTGCATATATTTTCAAATTTCAATGACGTAAAAGAGCGAAATTATTTAAAATGGCACAAAAATTGTTACAAAACGTATACTAGTTCCAAAAATATTGCCCCATATTTAAATTAAAATATGCGAAAATAGGTACTAATCTGTTTCAAGCAGAAACATGTCGAAAGCGTTCCTTACGGACTGATTTATCATTTACTGTCCTTAAGTGCTTATTTTGCCAGAAACGTTCAAACGATAAAAAACTATGCCAGGTCATGACCAAGAACATGGAAAACAAAATTAAAACCATTGCACGCAATAATCCTTTATTTTCTTCGAGAGTAGGCGAAAATGATTTAATTGCATATGAAATAAAATATCATGCCTCATGTATGTCAACAGAATTACGCAATACAAAAGCAAAACCTAGCGCAATTGCAAAAAGAAAATTGGAATTGGAAAATGACGGATTACAACAATTATTTAATGAATAATTGCCATTCTTCATAATTAAACGTTTTCTCTTGCTTTTTACCAGCCCCTTTTTTAAGGGGTTTTAATTTTATTTTTGACTCAAGTTCGCTATCAGAACTAGTACTGATAAAATCCATCATTTAAGATAGGTTTAGAAAAGGGAAAAGGTTATTCCACTACATCAGTTTGCAAAAGATACCGGGAAATTGGCGGAAACGTAAATTTAAGTGATCAACTTTTAGTTAAAAAAATTAAAGAGCATTTTGGCGACAAAGTTGAATTAGTAAAATCAGTCACACAGAACGAACCAAGAATGTTCTTAAAAAAAATTCCAAAGAAGAAGCTATTGAGGCCGCAATGAAGCACGCTGAAACCAAGACATACAATATATCCTGTGGTGCAATATATCAGAATTACAAATTTTGAGCAAAATTTGTCAAAATATAAAAACGGAAATAAATGAAATACCTACACATGCTGAATTCAAAAACTTAAAAATTAATGAATATAAAAAGTATATCCCAAACAACTTGTTTCTTCTCATAAGTCTTCTTATCTGCAACGAGTCGAGCAGTGACACGAAGGAAACCCAAGTACTTAATATTTGTCAAGACGTAATTTTTGCCTGTTCAAATGGAAAAAAATATACTCCTAAACATATTGGTCTAGGAATACTGGTTCATCAGGAGACAAGATGAAAGAAACTTGTGGAAGCAATTCACGCTTGCGGCCACTCTATATTAAGATATAGACACTCATAGACTATAGACTATAGACGTCGACACTCTCTAAGGGTACGTAATAGCATTGCCCAAGATGAAATTAAACTATATTTGGAGGATGTTCAAGTGATAATTCCAAGACAATTGGTTCCGAATAAATTCGTTCAGTTCAATAAATTCGTTCAACACTGTCGTCGTGTCCACTACCAGACAAAAATATGGCTTCAAAGTACGAACCCCAGACCATCTTTGCCGAATTTGTTAAATTGCGGCTGGAATATTCAAAATGATAAACTATTACCCGTGTTGACAACAGAAGCAATTTTACCAGGTGACACTTCTGTTCTAAATATCTGTAATTGTAAAAAAGGCTGCTGTTCTAAATATCTGTAATTGAAAAAATATATTAAATAATAATTGTTGTACCTACCTATTATTTTTAATAACATTTTATTTCAGGCTGTAACGGACCGCTGTATTCTTGTAAAAAAAAGCAGATTTATTGTACTGGTTCCTGCAAATGTATAGCTATAACATGCGCTAATAAGTGCGAGAAAATTACTCACAATACGTTACTTGACGAGACAAGTTCAGACTCTGATTAATCACCATATGAATAATCCCTGTAAGTTAATATAATTAATATGTAATAATAAGTTAATATAATTGCAATTTCTTATTTTAATAATTAATATAAATAAGTTAGTTTTAGATTATTTTTTTATACAGAATAGATTATTCTCTTTTACTTTTTATAATTATCTAAACCTACCCTGTAATGTAATGTACACAAGATTAACTAATATCATATTTCCCATCACTGCAATATGTATTTATAAAATGCCAGTTGATAGACGTTATTGGCAAAAGGAAGCGAATATCAACCTAACGTTCTATTCAGGTTCACTCCAAGTTCTAGATTCGAGTATCGCTTGGACGATCTAGCAACTACGATCCTTACGCCCATATACGATGTCGTTGCGGTGAAATACGACATCGCGTTGGTATTTTTCATTTTTTGACCACGTTATTTATCGGATTGACCATTTGAGTAAGCCAATGTAATCCTCGATCTTTAGAGACCAACGTTTGTTGAAATGATTTTTTTGATTAGTCAACGCGTTCTCGAATTATGATGAGAGAGACGAATTCAGAAATATGTTGTTTCAGGGCGAGCGTTTATTTATTACGACGCTCCATATAAAACCATTGTGAAAACGATATTCAAAATTTAATCAAAAATATTTCCGATTAAAGCTTTTGAATAATATCAAGCCTGATGAAACTTGAGATGGTTACAATACGAAAAACGCAAAAAAATAATTTTGCAATTTTTTGAAAAACCACCCCTAGCCACCCCCTGCGCAGTACGATTTTTGGACGACCAGCCAATTTTGCATTCTTATGGGATAGGGAATGATTAAAAGTGGATCTTACATTTGAGCAACATAGTGCAACCGAAAATCGTTTCTTTTGACTTTTGATGTCTAGCTAACTCTACTATATTATGTTATTTCTAAATAAATTCACTCTAATACATTACTTTAAATGTAGATAACAGATCCATTTGTCTCATTTTATGATAGCAACTTTAGATCCAATTGTTTGTTCTCAAGATAAGAGGAAAAACTGCAAAAGTTCTGTCGAATAAAACGGAATTGTCGCCATTGGGAAACTTTCAATGCCTATTATAGTTCATCAAACTAAGTAGCTCCTATATGTTGTATCCATTACCCCCTAAAGTTATCAAATTAGAATTGCTAGCAATTTATTTCATTAATTCATAATTAATTTAATATATAGCCATGTTTGGTTTATCGTCATATATCCAGAGTTACTGTAAAAAACACTTCCAATTAGGAGACTACAAACCTAAACGGACCAATTACACAGTAAGACCACAATCGATTCGACCACGAAAGTAATTGGATATTAATGAATTTAAACTGAAAATTTGATTGCACAAATATGACATTGTAAATTAGTAATATAAAGATATTATTATTATATATTGACCATGAAAATTATTATTATTATGTATTGACCATGACCATGATGACCATGACCATGATGATGTGTCTACGAGACAGACATCTCAGTCATACAAAAGTCCTTAAATTCTCCCAGTATTCAGGAGTAATATGTCACACTTTTCTATTATATTATTTATGATTATATGATTTTGTGCTCATGGAATTTTCTAAATGTAAGATATTTGGAAACTTTGGCCATTATTTCTAGTCAAATATCAAAGGTATGATTTAATTCGTTGGGTGCAGAGGTTTATGAATGTGGCACAGTATAGTATCCGCCAGAAACAATTTATATTCATATAAAAACTATTCGTATAAAAATATACCACCAGTACTTCCAAATAACAGTTAGGGTAGGATTCCCTTTGTTTTCCCATGTAACAAAATAATATTTTAACATAATTTTAAAAATACTTTATTTAAATATTTATTTTTCTTATAATTTATTTGAGAAATAATAACAATAATTAATAAAATAGGAGGTATATTTTAAAATAATAAGCATTATACGTACATATAAAATTTAATAATTTATATGGGTAGCTTCAATTATTGAGAATTGAAGCTGTCATCTGAAAAAACATCTGTATCATCATCCGATTCCTTTGCCAGATTGATAATAAAACTTTCACCACCATTGATAAGAATTTGTCCTGGTTTTCTATATTCTTCTTAATATTTAATTACTTTTACAATTGCCTTCGACCAGTTTTCTTTTGAAATTTTTAAAAATTCTTCTTTAATAAGTTCCACGACTTTTTTATCGAATTTTAGAAAACAAATTTTTCTACGAACTCTAGTTTTTAATTATCACCACATGAGTTGAATTGGATTAAAAATACAGTTATACGGTGGTAACCATAAAACAGTATGGCCTTTTTTTGCTATATTGTCAATCACATAATGAATTGTTTGATATTAAGTACCTCCAACAATTGCTTTTTGGTATATGACTCTTCGAAATATAGGTTATTTCTAAGAAAAAATTCTTGAGTCACTTGCTTTTTAGAGGACATATTGGGTATTATGGGATTTTACCTTGAATAATAGGCTGCATTATCTAATACAATTACACTTTCAGGATTTATGTTTGGAATTAAACTATTTTCAAACCACTCCTCCATATTATTGTGGTAATTCACATTACATTCTTCCAGCTTTTAACCACAGAATTTAAGGCCATTTTGAACCCAGCCATCCGTAGATCCACAACGCAAAATGACCATACGGAATCCTCTACTTGGAAGTACATTTTTAGCTGACATCTGCTAGATTCACCAGTCCAAGCTTTTTTCGCAGTGTCGTCGGTGTCATCCAGATTTCGTCCAAATAATAAATATGTTTTCCTATATCTCTAAATTCTATTATTTTATCTAATTATTCTATTCGCCAATTTACGATTCTTTGACTTTCCATTACGGCAGCACGCTTATTAACAATTTTAAATTTGAAACACAATTTTTTAAGCTTCTGTCCGAAAGTGCTTTCGGAACAAGGTGTTTGAAGCTCTGTAAGTTTCTTTAATATTATTTCTATGGTGGGATCTTTACTGTTTTTATATTTATCGTAAATTAAATTTCTTAAAAGTTTGCTCGTAGCCAAGTCCAAATCTCTGGATATTCTCTTTCTTCGTGTTTTGTTTCATTTCTTTACAAGCAGTACTTTATGTCACTGTAAGGAACCTCTGTTAGCTTTGATTTTTCTCAGCACTGTAGATTTGCTATCTCCTATGTGCACAGGATCATGTTTTAAGTTGATATATTAGACAAATTATTTTTGCTTGATAGTCCAAAAATAAATGTTTCTTTTTTTATAAATTCCTTCTTCTAAATCTTCGCCTAAATCTGACCGTCAAAATAATCGTCAGATTCAACCTAAGATTCTAACAAATTTATAGCAGGTTCGTTTTCAATATCAGGATCCACATTTTCACAATTACTCTTCTCCAATGGTATCAGTAGTAGAATTATACTTCCATGGTCGAAATATTGTTTACTATAAATTGTTACAAGAGGCTGTTTAACAGTGAAACTCTGCGGGCAATACGAAGCACGAAATAGTTAAGTTATCGCGTGGTTGCTACTATATTTACACTCCTCAGAAAAACCCGGCCCGAACCTGCCTCGGTTTCTACTTAGGAAGAGGCAATACTCCAATGCTTTTTATACGACTTTTTATGCTATTTTCCTTATAGGACTTTTTATACGAATATGAATTATTTCTGACGGGTTATACACAAACCTAGATTTCGGCAAAAACAAGCAACGATCCAATGATATCTACTAAATATCGATATATTATAACATATCAAAACATCATATTATAGGAAACATCGAGCAATTCATTATACATGGATTAGGATCCGTCGGATTCTCTACATAAATGACAAAGTGATGGTATCAGTGAAATGACGGTAATGATAGTAGTTTATATTGGCCATATATTTTGTTTCCGAATACATTACGTAATTGCTAAACTTCTAAATTAATGTTTTCCGTAAATCAAATAAATGAGCATTGAATACAAAGTGATTAATCAAAATCAATGTCTATATCTTAACGTATATAAAGACTTTCCCTTATTTTTTCTTCATAATGTCGTTGGATTTCTTAGCGGCCCTCCATATGGCTGCCCATACTGCTGGTTTTGGTCTGGAAACACCGCTGTCTGGAAACAGCGCCAGTATGCCAAAGCACTCGCACCCTAGTTTCCAGGATTTCTATGGTTAGTGGAGCGAAAATAAAATGCGGAAACCGCCCGTCCTCGAAAAAAAAATCGACGTAGAACCTCTATGGGTTTTGAGAATTGAGAATGAGACTCTATGGGTTTTGTAAATTGCATAATTCTACATAACATTTGGCTATATATATACTTTTCTGTGGTCATATGGTCACAAGGACACATCTTCGCGCCATATTTAGAATTACTATCATTATTATAATTGCTGATGTATGTACATCATTTTAAAATCAACTTGACAGCTTCATTAGAATAGATCTGGCGACTAGGCCACTATATAGTATATTAAAACCGCAAACTAACGGCTAATTCTGTTTTTTAATATGTTGTTAAGACCACTACCAGTAGTGTATATCCAAGTTTGCAGCTTCGAAAGACCTGTGTTAACTTCTAAACTATGCGTTTCTTCATAAAGCATATAATTACGTATTTAAAACACTCGGAGTAGTTTCCACAAACACCACAACACTTTCACTTCGCTCGACGCGCATTTCGCCACCCAAGTTGGCATCATCCGGAGACGATTAAAACTAATTTTAAACTTATTTAAACGTATATATATTTATATATATATATATATATATATATATATATATATATATATATATATATATATATATATATATATATATATATATATATATATATATATATATATATATATATATATTTGACGAATAAGAGGAAAGATACACTTACCAGTGCTATATCTGGACATACATACGGAAATGAACCACTATATACACAGAAACGAACCACTTAGAAGTTGTACAAGTTCTTTCACCTTTATTGAGGATCTTCGGAGCAGTGTACGATTTATTTCATCGATCATTTATACTTGAATTTAAAATATTAATACTCCAACACTTGCAGTGGCGTTTTATGACATTAGTTTTTGACGGAACTCAAATTCTTAGAATACACAAACCTAGTCTACTATTTATATTTGTTCTATTTGAACATATTATATATAAAAGCATTAGGCATACAGTTATCCAGAAGATGTTAAACTTTAAAATGCATAAAATCTTGTTGAACCTATTGAAAAACAACTACTTTTTCCAACTGTATGCTGGAGAATATTGAATTACATATACAATAGAGTTCTGAAGCATTCAAAGAGGGAGTGAAACAGAAATTGCTTGCTTAGTCAAAACTAAAATCATTTGTTGGTCTTTTGTATTAATTGTTTCTTCGAAAATTCGAAAAAATAATTTATTAAAAAATTCCAATTTTTGGAGGGCTGTATCTTAATAAATATTATATATATATATATATATATATATATATATATATATATATATATATATATATATATATATATATATATATATATATATATATATATATATATATATATATATATATATATATATATATATATATATATATATATATATATATATATATATATATATATATATATATATATATATATATATATATATATATATATATATATATATATATATATATGTATATATGTATATATATGTATATATATATATATATATATATATATATATATATATATATATATATATATATATATATATATATATATATAATATTTATTAAGATACAGCCCTCCAAAAATTGAAATTAATTTTCAAAAACCTGAAATTTTATGATTTGGTCAACTTTTGTCCTCGAAATCGGGGAAAATTTTATGGGTGAAGTAATAGGGGAAGATATAGCGAATGCAATTAGCTTTAATTTAAGCACAGAATGACTTCCGTAGGCCTTAAATATTTTCCAAAAAAGTGAAAACGCTATATATCTACAAGAAAAATATTTTTAGCCTGTTCATAATATATTTACAATGTAATTCAAAAAAATTTATTTTTAATATATTATGTATATCATATACATAATATATGATATACACTGAGTACAGTGGCGGCTGGTGATATACAGTGGCGGCTGGTGATATACAGTGGCGGCTGGTGGGTATTTTCAGAGCGTGGGCACAAAAATATTAATTAAAAATCCAGAATCCAACTCCGCAGATATGAGATAAAGTAAAGCATCCTGAGAAAACTATCAGACCTACGGAAGTCGTTGTGTGCTTAAATTACAGCTAATTACATTCGCTACGATATATTCCCCTATGACTTTACCGTAAAATTTGGGGACGAAAGTTGACCCGATCTTGAAATTTTACGGAACGATTATCACCCAATTCTTTTAGTTAATTTTCCAGATGAATTACCAAAATAATGCTTACAATTATAAAAAGGCAGACTTTCATCTGCTGTAGAATCTCATTTCTCAAGCAGACTAATATGAAATGAAAAGTCCTGCGAACCTCAACAAACAAAATTTGCATCCATTGATTAAGTTTTTAATATATAGGTGAATTTTCTTATATAGCAAGCATATAAAATACATGTACATAACAATAAAATTGTACAGAATATTATTAGTTTGTCAAATTATATATATTATATATTAATATGCATCGTTAAGTATAAAATAACAGATAATTATATAGATTTGTTGGCATGATTTGAAGCGATACTAGTACATCTGCACTAATAATCCGATATTACAGACAATAAAGTGTAGCGAGACATTATAAAAGTGAAATAATAATAAAGTAAAACACAAATTTTAAATATAGTACACAATATAACCAAATACAGACATATAATCAATACAGATAATTATAATAAGATACAGAATAATTCATATAATCTATCCCAGCTAATAGCAATTCAAAAGAATGGTGGATAACAACAGCCATAAAGGAAACACTTCGATTATGCAACAGCAAACCAATCTGAAATATTAAAATTAATTACTAACTAATTAAAAGAATACAAATAGGTATTACAAATATTAAATGATAAAAATATATAATTAACATTTACTATTGTACTAGGCTAAGAAGCGACGTCGAAATAATAGTGTCATGTAATAAACTAATAACATATAGTGAACTAAACATTGAATTACCAGATTACATGGTACATACCATCATAAACAATATAATATATTTAGCACCTAAGTAGATACAAAAGAAGCTAGGAGAAAAGCAACCAATAAAATGCGAAGCCGAGGAGAGGATGGTAAAATTTCTCGCGATTTTTTTTATTAAAAATGGTAATTAAAATCAGTTTTATTTAAATTCAGACTTACGTGTGGCCGACAATAAGTTAAGGAAAGCCTTGAAGCGAGTTCTAGATTTGTTCCTGAGAGATCGGGTAGTAATTCATTAGCGTTTACCCAGCTTCCTCAAGGAATTGGAAAATGCTACACAACACAAAATACGTAACCAAAAGTATCATTTAACTTTGACAAAGCTAGATTATTAAAACAAAAACTAATTAGTAAAATATAAAGTATAACAAACTTTCAACAAATGATAATAAGTACTTACGACATATAATATTATGCAAATTTGAGTTTCATGTATTAACAAAAACATGTATGATTTTATAGATAACATACTCATTTAGAGTCGCCATTTTTGTTTAAAATATTATAATTTCTGTAAAAACTTGTATAAAAAACGTAAAACAGCAACGTGTAATATGAGTTGCCTATATAATTTTTCATAAAACACATGGTAACAGTGTGTAGTAAGTGTTGCATATATGAATTATTCATAAAATGCATTGTTATTGTCTATTAATGTGAAATAATACCCATATCTGTTTCAATTTTTCTCGTTTATTAATCTATACAATAATATATCTTTGTATGAATAGAGATTGCATATATCCAAGGTTGATATATTAACCATGTTTTCCTATTTCTTTTTATAAAACTACTGTTTTCTGATAATCTTTTATGATACATCCTATTTCTACATTTCTTAAATTTATAATAAATTTGTATATCTTAACGTCTCGTTTGAATGTGTGTAATGAGTGTTGTATCAGCATCGTCCCAGAACCGACTACTGAGGTGAGGTACCGGCTACTGAGGTACCATCATGCTACATTTGGACTAATGGACTATGTTAGATAATGAAACTCATTTTTCATATAAAAAGTAACATAAAATTATGGCTAGTCTTCAACTTCGGTATTCTGTTCTGTGAACAGAATAACTTATGATTATTTCATCATTTTATGCATCAATATCTATATATATATATATATATATATATATATATATATATATATATATATATATATATATATATATATATATATATATATATATATATATATATATATATATATATATATATATATATATATATATATATTTATAGATATATTTATAGATAGACATAGTTTGCTCTCATTCCATCACATATATTAATATATATGGTATATTAGCAAATTATTTAGATATTCTTTAACTAATGTCTAAACTTAAATGTCTTAACTTGTTTCTAAATTTGATGCCGAAGATCTTCTCCATGATCTTTGGCTATCGAATTTAAGTTTTTCACATAAATTGCAATTCCTTAGAGCCAAAATGTGTATAAGACACCCTTCTAAACAGAGCTTTCTTCATAATTTAGGCACATTTAACTCTCCTGATAAAATAATTTTCGTATTCGGAGATGTTTCTCGGAGAGTTCATGGTAATTAGTTTCAACCGCGCAGGCCGAAGGAATATTAAAAGCAAACGTCAGGTTGTTTGTTTAGAATTGAATTAAGCAACGCGAGGCGAGAGTTGCGTAGGTATTTACTCGTATCTAGTATGGTATGTGTAATTGTATACAGTACGTAATTATTTAGCTAATGGCTTGATATAATTAAATACTAGCCCACTAATTACATACTCTAGAATTAGTCTTTAAAGATCAAAAGCATGTAATGAAGTGGTAATAATTTCCCCCTCATAACGTCAATTTCATAATTTAGTAATTAAGTCTTTATTAAGTCCCGTATTCGTATAGTATACTTTAATCAGTCAATATAGGGGTAAAAATCCATTTCTTTCAAGCGATAAGCAACTCCGTTCGGGATAGCGCGCCCCGTAAATACTTTTCCAATACCAGGAAACCCTCATAGATATGCTAGAAATCACGTGACCGCCAGAGCAGTGCACACGGTTTATAAATAGGAGAGTCTGCCATTTTGGATACGCCATTTTAATTTTTTTGGTAGTAAAAAAATATTGAATTGTATTGTCACTGGAACACTATACACCTACTGAATTTCAAGTCCCTAGCTAATCTGGAGGTAGTTGAAAAAGCTGCTGCAACATTTGAAACAAACAAATATAGGGAGTCAAGCTAAATAAAACCGTTTAAAAAGTGATATAAAACTATACTCCAGAGAAATAAAACTTCCTCTGTGGAATAAGGCTGAACAAACTGAATTTTTGCGCAGAGACCTTAGTTTTGATATTCTAATGAAACACAAAAAAATCTCCTTTGCCTACCCTTGTGCGTCTTGAGATATCCAAGATCAAAGGTCATGAAAATCGGCTTTTCAGGAGAATCTCGCTTCCAGTGCATCTGACGTCGTAAGAACCCATAACAAAACTTACGTAAAATAGTATTCTCTGCAATATCTACAAAATTCTCTACATTTTATTTGTACGACCAACCGTTTTCGAGATATAGCATGATAAAGCAGGAGTGCGCATTCGTAATAGCTATTACTGTATTATACTGCAGAGCTATAAATATAAAAGCAGTTTTCTTAATTTGTTAGACTGAAAAATTAAATTACCATTATTAAATCCGTTAAAAATTTGTTTATTTATAAAAAAATATATAATAAATAATATAATTCATAACAAAAAATACATTCTTTTCCACACCAGGCCTTATGTTTCCTTGCCTTCTTCCTCGTCTTCGTCGGGTTCCACTAGCACCTCAATCAACACATTATCAGGCATGCCTGTCCGTGACACTGACCACAAACTTTGAAGCATGGCAGCCTGACTTTTGTACACCCGCACTGCGCACCACACTGGAGCAGAGCTAAATCTGTAGTTGATAGTAGACCCGATAAATATGCTGTGGAGCTACTTCACTGGTAGGTGGAAGGGATGACAATTTAACAGGTCTATTAAGTCGTCTATCCTTAATGAATTAGGTGTATCTAAATTTGTCAAGATTCACTGCATCTTTTGGAGCACCATATATAGCTAACAGAAAACGCTTTCTGTTCTGAAATACTGTCTCTGACAGTTTGCTGCTTGAAATATTTAAGCTGTGAGTCAAATCGGGATGTTTCTCAAACATTGTCATAACCTTAAGTTTTCCAAAAACAAAATATGTCCTTTGCAAAGACGATATTTGTCGAGACTTTTAGACGAATAAATTTGTGTTGATGTAGTCCCTTTGTCAATTTTCTTTAAGAAAATTTGTCGGTCATGTGACTGAGTTCGTCCTATTAAGAGAACAAGCAAATCAATGTCTTCTACAATGATGATGGCGGTTCTTTCTTTTTCCGATACTTCCATATCTGTTTCGGTGATAGAACATCTGCATCATCCTTGGCTTGTTTTGTAGCGATGTTGGCAGCTTATAGTTGTTCAATAATAATTTCAATAAAAAAAATTGTTGAATCGGTTTGATAAAAACTTTTCTTGGGTGACTAGCACAATCATTGTTGCATCAAAGCGAACTTCATAAGATGTAGATAGTGCAGTGCTTCGTCTTAATTGCTCCATTGAGTTGTCTGAGTATCCGTCAAATATAACAATTATATTACCAAACCAAAATGCCTTTGCAAATATGTAACATTATCTATCGAGAGTGTCGGAGAAAGTATCGTTTTTGTTCCATACGACACGATGTAGCAAAAATCCACCATCGATGACGTAGATTACATTATCTTCATTGAGTTCAAAACTGATAGGCTCTATATCATATTATACAATTTTGATTTTGTGGTTTTTCGCATGCCCTCATTGTCAAATAGTGATGTTGGATATGGGTTTAATTCACACTCAAAATATTTTTGCAGATGATCGTCAAACTTTTTGTTAATAGTTAATAGTTATTTTGTTAATAGGTTCTATAGCAACTTTAGAATCTTGAATTAACGGTTTTAATAATAGGAAATTTATAGTCTAACAGATTAAGAAAAGTGCTTTTATAGTTATAGCTCTGTAGCACAATACAGTATTACGTATTAGGAATGCGCGCTCCTGCTTTATCATCTATATCTCGAAAACGGTTGGTCGTACGAAAAAAATGTATGTAGACAATTTTGTATTGAATACTATTTTACGTAAGTTTTGTCTCGAAGGTCTCTGCAAGAATTCAGCTTGTTCGGCCTCCTTCTACTATAACAATTTGTTTAGTTAAAATATTGAATTAATTATTATTATAATTACTTTTTTATCTGGTAATTAAAAAGTATGGCATACATTTTATTTTACATGTTAAAGTTTACTAATTCATTCAGAAAATATTTACATATTTTTTGTACTGGACAGGAGGGCTTGTATATACGAGTACTTACAGCAGCATGTCCGTAATTGATGGTGAATCTTATGAAATAGAACTGTGAAAATTTTATTTTAATTAGGTATCCACCACATCTTGTCGCTAAAGTATGCGTCGAGGCAAAGTTGAATTATCCTTTCCAATATTACCGGAGCGCCAGTAGGCATCGCGGATTTCTTTTACTTCCATTTTCTACGTAGAGCTTCCTGAGAATAACAAGGTAATTAACCAGAGAAACCTCACAAAACGCCTTGTTACGATCCTCCTTCAACACCTCGTTACTAATGAAAAACACTTCTGCCCAGGCAATTTGTATTCATCGAAAGTTTCATAATTTTCTAGAGGCAGATGTAACGTAAAATGCATTAATCCTAACCATCTCACATCAACTTATTCTTAGGAGAAGCAATTTAGGGTATAACTTTGATTTATTGTGGAGGAAATGGGAGAATCAAAGTCTTATTCGCTCACCGCTCTCCCTAAGGAACGCCCCACGGCTTCTTGGTTAAACGTTATTGCTAAAAATTAATTTTCTATTTTTGGAATATAATTACGACAGACATTAAATGAAAAATAAAAATTCCAAGATATTCGAAGAACCTCCTCGGAAAACTTTGTAATGGAACTTCATCGTAGGCGTCGGATAAAAAGAGACATAAATAATAATTTGTTCGGAGTTGATTTTTATTTAGCAGTACTTGATATATATATATATATATATATATATATATATATATATATATATATATATATATATATATATATATATATATATATATATATATATATATATATATATATATATATATATATATATATATATATATATATATATATATATATATATATATTGAGGCAGCACATTCTTCCACATCAATGAGCTCTTAATTATTTAAGTCCCATAAACGTCCCCAAAAAACGAAACGTAATTTTTTATATCATTTTCTAAAAATGGTGATCTGCGACTCCAAAAATCCCAATATACGGATTTTACGTCGACTAGAAGCAGATATGGCAAAGATGTCCGCTATATTCGAACCGCCATCTTGATTACTTATCGACAAAAAAAAAGACACTACCGATTTTAATTCGAATGGTAGGTACCATAGATAGTAAAACTGTTGGCTATCTTGGGCCGCCATATTGAATAATTATCGACAAAAAATCATGATTAGCGACCACAAAATTTCCGAGAAACAGATTTCGATTCAATCTGACCCCATTGCATTACTCTGCTTATCCGTCAAAGTTCATAGCAGTATTTTCCCGTTATGGGCGAAACTCACATCGGAATATGAAACATCTTAAAATATATTGTAAAAAATTAAAAATTAAGTATATCTGTAAAAATAATAATAGACGGAAAATAGGAAAAACCGAAATTCGATCATGTACTGTGTACTTGCAGATATACTTTTTTAAATATGTACAATGTGGGGAATGACCTTGCGGATGTATATCAGGAGGGCCCATTGAATTTGGCCCATCAATAGAGATGCAGAAATGTCAAGTTTTTTTGACAGTTGTGCATTTAATAGATACAATATTTGTCACATTGTTTAAAAGGAGGTTGGTATCAAAACTGAGATGAAAATTTCAACATCGAGAAAATTTTTGAACGGCTGAAGATAGATATATGACTAATAGACAAAAAATGTGCCCAAAGGAGTGGTGAAAAGAAATTTTCACAAGTGGTTTCCGATAGGATATTTTTGTGAAATGCCGATGCGTGCTGAGCGCAGGCCGCCGCGCCGTTTCAACGGATATCTACTTTATATTTACTAGTACGCCGGCCGCCGATGTTAAGCACGACCGGCACGGCGGCCCGGTCGTGCTTAACATCGTCCTAATGATAACGGTGTTGCTACCTTGTAATAGTATGTTACTCCTTCTTCCTCTTTATTGTAACTAGTAACATACAGATAAAACTTTATAATAAAAAGCATATATATGTTTGGAATGGTATGATTATATTAATACAGAAATAAAAAACAAATCTACATTTAGTCATAGTAGTTACGTTATAAAGTATTAGGATAAGACCTAATTAAGACTAACAATCTAAAACCCATTCTCGCAATTACAACCTATTATACAATCTAGCCCTGCTGTTAAACAACTACAATTTCTAGTACACATCTGGAGTTGGCAATTGCAGCACATATTTTCAAGTCTGCAATTGATCTAATTTGCAATCTGGAAAATCAAGTAGGAATGTATAATCAAAATTTAATTTATTTTTTCCAATACGCATTCGTAACCCTTGAATTGGTAACATTACGTCTGTAATAATTGAAAATTCTTAACATCTCAAATGTCGTATTGGTATGCCTTGTATTGCAATGTATTGATGTATTCGGTATCAGCTCAATTTTGCATAATATATCCAATCCAATGAAATTGTTATGAAATATCTGTCGAAATTAAAAATGTTATCAGTAAAAGATCAAGGAATCGGAACTCCTTAAAGGATTGGGTGAAATAAATTCAATAATTCGTCGTTGCTTGTATCAAGAAAATCTCATATGATTAATATTGAAAAGTTACCAATTCAAAGGTTATTGGATTTACACTTCATTAAATATTAGGGTGCTGAAAAAAATAAGCTGCTATATTTATGAAAATATTAAATTACTTCATTTTGTTTTGGAAATGTAGAATTGCCGAGGCAGTGTATTTGTACGGGTAACATTGCTTGATACAAATGACAATATTTCGCATCCCCATTCCCTTTATTTTTGGCTGCCACACTTTTATAATATAAGGCGCAGTTTCATGCCAAAATATTTCAACGTATTCTTATGTTTTGAGATACATTGAATACGAAAATACCTATTAGTGCAATAAGTTAGGAAAAGTGACTTTTGTCCGCATCAGGCGTACGTTTTTAAATCGGTGCGCCAGACATTTTTAATAGTGATCTAAATAGTTCAAATAACTATATTTATCATATTTTTTTATTGAAAATTGTGAATTTCGAAAATAGGAATCAAGGATCCTGAGGATGTTGATATAGAAACGAGTTTGTTTGATAGGTTTAATGGGTGTTATTAAGTAATGTAGTATTTAAGTACCCATTTTAATACAATTTTTAATAAATTTCAGATAGATTCTCAAACTTGTCCTCTTAATTATTGTCAATAAATATATATATATATATATATATATATATATATATATATATATATATATATATATATATATATATATATATATATATATATATATATATATATATATATATATATATATATATATATATATATATATATATATATATATATATATATATATATATATATATATATATATATATATATTTATTGACAATAATTGCTATTAATATTGATAATAATGACAATAATATTGATAATAATGCCATATTACCCAAATTAACTAATTCTTATTCTGTTTACAATTCCGACATAAGCGAATAAACAATGTCAGGTATATAAAACAATAATATGCTGATTATATATATATATATATATATATATATATATATATATATATATATATATATATATATATATATATATATATATATATATATATATATATATATATATATATATATATATTTATATATATATATATATATATATATATATATATATATATATATATATATATATATATATATATATATATATATATATATATATATATCTGTACCTACATTTTATACCAGAAAATGCATATTATGCCAAACAGTTATGGGCTCATGGCTCACTGTTACTGTTATGTTTAGTTATTGACAGATGACGACACTTTCATAAAAACGCATATAATTAAAAATTATAATTATCTATTTATGGCGTTAGTAAATAATATATGTGGTGATCCATTAAAAAAAGTGACAAAGTTATTTTTCAGTTCAAGTTGTCAATAACAAGTTGTCAATAACAACATATCTTTCAGACACCCTCTGAAAGATGTTGCAGTGCCATATTACCCAAATTAACTAATTCTTATTCTAACAATGTCAGGTATATAAAACAATAATATGCTGATTATGTCTAGGTCCACTTAATGAACTACATTATTATAACAACTAAATACCTAGTCGAATATTATATAAAGTAGTGTAATTAGGTCACAAGAAGATTTGATGTATTGATACGCTGAGGCATTAATGCGTCGAAACACGTAAGCACTTAAGCGTTGTACGTCTCGCTATGCATATGTGACAATGTACTGTGTTAAATAAATTAATACCCCGACTGTGTCTTCATTCATGGGTGGTATACCTACTACCTGGTGATCCCACAAAAGTACCACCACAGATGTGATGTATTTGTTTCATAGAACCAAAATTACCACCCTTTGTTAAAATAATATTAAAATTTGAGCTTTTGTTATAAATACACAATTGTGGTATTTAATTCTCTATTAATCCAGTTTTGGTTAAAAAAAATGTCAAAATTATATTATAATTGACATAGGTATAGGACGTAGGTACTCAATGAAAATTATTCAGATACTCATATTTTACCGTAGATTCCAAAAATTTTATTATATATGGGGTTTTAATAATAGCTTTTGATTAACTTCTAAAATGTAGAATATGACATCTATCTACGGTACCAAATCATTTTTAAAATTCTTTCATAGTTCTTATTTTCTGTACACAACATTTTTTTAGCTTCGTACAAAGAACCATAGACGAATTTTGGAAGTAATTTTTTTCGTAACCGGCGACTCCGGCAAAATAGAGGTAGCATATTAATTTGCTGTTTTTTTATTAATAATTTTTTTTTATTCTAAAAAAATGGCTAATAAAAGAACTGCAGTGATTAATTTTCTACGTAGTTTAACATATATTTTGTCTTTTGCAAATGAAAGTTCATACGTTTTCAAATGTTTTAATGGTTATAAAAAACACGAGGAGGTAAATAACTTACTTGGTTCATTCTACTGGGCACGCGTCGTTATGATCTGTTGTCGGTCGGTCGCTATTCGACTTTTCACAGTTTTGACAATACTAGTTTTTTGTCTAGGTGAACAATCGTCTATTTTGTGGATGCTGGAAATGTGTATATGTGTTCTATATATATAAAAAAGGGTATATGCTGCCCTATGAAAATTACCAATTCTTCTATGGTTTCCCCCGTTCTACCGTTTAAGTTCTTTATATTTTTGTTATTTCTATTATGTACATATTAAAATATCAATAAAAAATAGACTAATACTTATTTTGACTTGTGGGTGGATTACAACTTACTTTAAATATTTTGTGTGAATCATGCCTGCTATGTGTCAAGTATGCACAAAATTTATACATTACAAAAATCTAAACCGTCATATTAGAAACGATGATGGTGGAAGCAAACCCATGTCTTATGACCAGGATATTATTTTCCCTATTACATGTTTTTAGGGAAACCGCACTTCATCCACCAACGTAGATGACCGCAAGTCATCTACAGTATATGAATAAGTTAGAATTGGAGTAGGAAATACATACTAATTTTTTTAAATTTGACCCGTACGAAAGTTAAATTATAATATGCACATAAATAACACGTAGATATTTTTTTTAGAATCCCAAACTTGGTACCAAACTATGTCAAACAATGAGAATGTACGATACATTCAACATGTGACTAAGTGTTACCCGTGTCGTCGAGTAGAGAAACAATTTATATTTATTGCCATCGTAGTGGTTCCTATAAGGAGGTAATTTTGTTTATATGCTATCATAACTAAACATATGTTATTTGAAAGAAAATATCCGTCATTCTCTCAAGGTAAAATTTAAAAAGAAAAATGAAGGCCTCAGGATCTCTTACTAGGGATCTTAAAAGTGACTAATGTTCAGTAATATTTGTGAAAACGCATTATGGCCACAGCAAATTGAATTTCAGAATTCAAGTATCATATATAAGCAATTCAAGGTAATACTGTATAGCTAAACATGATATTTACGTAGATTTTTCCCTGTATGAATATTATTGCAATTTACCTATTTAATTGTTATTAGATTTCTGTATGTAAATTGATATTACTACTTTACTACTAATGAGCCATGAATATTTTTTGCATTTTACCTACTTTAAATTTTCAAATCAAATAAACATATTGGCTATTTTTCTTTTCTCTGCTCTTTAAGTATTATTTAAGTAGTTGTATAGATAGGGGATATATCTATCTATATGTAAATTATTACTAAACTTAAATAAACCATGTAACAATAGAACTCTAACATTGTATAGTTATAAGGTCTACATTTCCACATATTATCTCTAAATTAAAAAATATAAACCGCTAACCTTCAATAATTACTATATTTTTATTTTCCATTTCAACACAACATTTCAATCAATTGTACTCATCCTATTTTTTTCTACTTTTATAACTACTCTACAATAATTTATAAACTATGAAATTATTTTGTTTTTCATTTTAAAACTTTAAGCTAACCCTAAGGAATTAAAAAGCTTATCGCCCTCACCCAACGAGCGGTAAAGTAGGTGAATATTTAAATAACTATTATGTTACTATCCTGTACCTGTACCAAAGTAGGTGGATATTTAAATAAGAATTACCTATGTATCTATCGTGTACCTATATTTATTTCAACATATCGTAGCTAGAGTTTATTCACTATGTAATTGCATTTTGAGATGACTAATGCCTGTTTCTCTTTTGACATTTGTTTTGAGCGTATATAAATAAAGAAAAATAATTATTGTTTAATATAACCATTATATACATTTTATTTTATTTTAGTAGTAGAAATTAATTAATACTTATATATTTAATTAATTATAATATTGTACTAATTATATTTTACTATGATAGATAATGACAAATATTAAACCACAGTAAGTACTGAATTTTACTTCTTTTGAACACCTTTAAGCTCCTAATAATACAATTCATAAAGTTCTTTATTCTTTGGAGAATTACGATTTTTTAATCTAGGTATAGATAATCTTTTACACAAAGAAAAGTTTATTTCTCGTTAATTACCAAATATTTTGTAACTACATTGAATCAAAAAGAGCTCCAACATTTATTACCCAACCCTTACAACTTCATATTGGCAATGCAATTATTTTCCTTTAATTATGTAATTATAATTATTTTACGTACGTTGCCTTATTTTTTTAAATGCCTAGCGCCAAATTTAAATTTTGGCGCATGCCCAGCAGAATGAGCCAGGTAAGTTATTTACCTGGTAAATTAATCCGTAACCGGCGACTCCGGCAAAATATAGGTGGCATAATAATTTGCTCAGTTGTTTTATTAATGAATATTTTTTGAAATTATAATAAAAATGGCAAATAATAGACCTGCATACGTTAATATCCTACTTAGTATACCTAAGTTTCCTATATATATTCTGTCTTTTTCAAGTGAAAATACGTACATATTCAAATGTTTTTGGGTAATATATTTTTTATTAATATTATGCAGTGATTATAACATTAAAATTACATTGCAGAAAACCAGTTAGGCGACAGAAGCAGTAGATATAGATCTTGCCTAAATAATATTTTATATATAATGCCAAAAAATATATAAATAATTACACTGATAGCAATATTTCCTCTTCCTAATCCATACATCATTTCGAAAAATTGATGATGAGCAATTCTGAAATATTTATGGAGCCTTCATTCCAGATTCACTAATCTCTATTAATTAATGAACTGTCTCACACAAACATCTTTTCAACTAATAATACTGGTGATGGAGACAGATTCTTAAAAGAACTGCAAGTAATCAATTTCCACCCTAAAAATAAATTGAATTGAGTTTTGGAATTACAGATCTATGTTTCGACTCCTTTAATTTAATGTATGCATATTATATATGTATTTCAATTTCCAAATGGTGATGCAAAAGTGGAGAAGAAAAGAAATTTCCGCTGCACTGTTTTAAAATTAATTGTAATGTTGTACACAATAGGCCGAGGAAAACGATCATTTTTTAATCAACAGTAAAACCATAAAAAATCGTGACACCGGGGGTCCAGCGATTTTGTCGAAGGTCAGTTTTTCGAGCAAAATTACTGTGACAAAATTTTTATTTTAAAAGAAATTAATCTATAAAAGAAGAGCTCAAGTGTTTTTTGACAAGTTAAATTAACGAGAGAATATGTGAACGAACAACAACAATAATTATCTTTATTTTTGGGTCAATTTGGAGGTACGGTTTAATTGATGATCAATGTCCGGTTAGTTTTAAAATTTTTTATGAGCAATCCTCCTTTGGCTAAATGAGAAACTGTATTGTCACGGTTTGAATGATTGGTAATTTTATTATTTTTTCTAATATAATCAGAGGAAATGTCCACAATAAAATTCATAAATATTATTGTTTCTGTCTATTTTGTAACTAATATTACTTCATGGGTGCAGAGATAACAATAAATAATTTTATATAGCAATATCGATATTATCTTTTGTTGATTCAACGTACTGATCCATTATATAACATAAATGTAATTATATAGGTGTTATAACAGGCGTATTTTTAAAAATAATAATACCTGTTACCTGTTCTATCGTATGGTCATAAACACACACCTATGTTTTTTTTATTTTTGTCCAGTCTAATTTTATTTTTACATTTTTTCTGACACTGTTTCCGAAAAATCTAAGTAAGACATGCGTTAGTGCTTAACATGGCCGAAATTGTATTGTACCCTATGAGACGTCAGTCGTTTATTACATCAACATATGTCGCGTGCTGATGCTACTAGAAATTGGCCACCAACAAACGTAACGAGTAAATTGATGCATGCACACCCCAAGATAGCTGAAAATATAGTAATTGATTTATATACTTTCATTTATATCATTTGTATGAATAAACCCTGTTGTTAAGCTGCTTTTAGTTAATACAACTAGTTATTCATTTAGGTATAGAAAATAAAATGTGCACTGCTTTACGAATATTAGGATATAATGACCTAGTGAACTTTGGGTACAACAATGAACGGATTATCCGATGACATGAATTTCCCTAATCGTGACCAGGCATAATGATATTAACCCCGTGTATTCAGTTTTGCTATGCAGCGAGCCCGGTAAATTATGGATTCGTATTTATTACATCGTCAGCGGCCAAGCTTATCTCAAAACTATAAGGGACTAAACTTTCTGAGTAAATCATTCATTAAACCCCTATTACTATGTTTTATGCAGAACGCGTCGGACGTATATGCCGTTATAATTTACAACGTCATATTGTTAAATATAATTTTATATAATTGTATACACCTTTTATTATTTACGTTATGAACTGCATAACGTAAATAAATAAAGACGCAAGTGCCAACGAATAAAAAGGTACCCTCTAGTGGTCGAAGCTCCCATGACACTAAGTAGTAGTAGCTCATAAAATATCATGAACGAAAAAGGTCAAATTGAAAATAAATTATGTTGAAAACATGTTAAGTCTGACAAATAGTAAATATAAAAAATAGAAAGTGAAATAGACACTAAAATGTAAATCTTTTTTAAATCAGGGTAAAATTAACACCGTAACCAGATTCATGTCTGATTTTATCATGTCATGACGATTTTTGAAGACTCAAGAGTCAATTTAAAAAAATGAGGTGTTTGAAGTCGGGAAAAAATATTAAAGATTGAGGTAAGAACTTGAGGTAATTTTTAAAATATGCGTTAATTTTGACGTGGAATGCGTATTGTATAAAATAAATTGGTTATATGTTACATCGTTTCTATAAAACAGTTTTATAATATTTTTATTACTCACGTTATAAGATATTTATCTTTGTCACTACACTACCACTTTAATTATAAAATACCTGGCGTTGTCGTTGTTGGACGTGTGGACCTTAAAGCAAAATGATTGGCATGTTTAGAGGCTCATATGATATTCAGTGAAACCAATGTTCATTTCAAATATAAGTACTAAGAAATTTTTACATGTTATTTAAACATTATATTAAAAAATATGCCAAAATCAAAATACCATCGAATATTAATTAAATGGTGAGAGAAAACTTTGCGTTTTGTTTTTGTTTTATTTTCCGTATAGACAGCATAAACGTGTATAGGAATCGTCAAGTTTTGCTTATATTTAGGTTACAAAAAATGCATCTAATGCATGGAAACATAACATGATAATCAAGTAGATCCGGAGAGGTCATATGTGTGTGCTCCAGTTATCGACCTTGCTGATTTAATATTTAATGAGTTTTAAAATCATAGTAAGTTCTGACTAAATTGTCTACTAACTTTTGGTATATACAGTATATTTACAATATAGATATATTTGCCTTCATGCACTTAATGCACTCATATTACATATATTTGCAGTTATTATTTCCAATCGTCCAGAAAGATTTCAGTTCATTATTTTATTAACTTAGGACTTATCGGTCAATGTTTTACTTGCCCTTTTCTCTGAGGCATTTTCTACTAAATTTACAAATATTATTATAATACTAGGAGAGGCGAAGTACCCTGAATTTTAATTTCCTCTGTATGTACCCCTTCTTTTTATTTTCGGTGGCCCTCATTATCTGTGTTTTGGTCATTGTTAGTCACCCTGATTGGCCCCTTGGTGCAGAAATTTTGTATCCTTATTAAAAAATTTGTAGACTATCACTCATATACTTAATTGCTTAACATTGTTTTTGATATTGAGCAGGAAAATAAGTTTTTAAAACACAAATTAAAACCAATTATTGATTGAACACAACACAAATAATGAGTGAATTTAGTGGGGTTGAAAAAGGGCTACATGGATGAGTTGTTTAACAAAACTCAAATAACATTAATGAAAAAGTATTGGAATTAAACGAAATTTTAAAAATACAAATAGTTGCAATTAAACAATATCTCAGTAACGTTGCAGTAAACTGCAAGGAGAAAATTAATAAACTTAAAACGCAAAATTAACAGCTAAAAGGTGAGAACATCATAAGAAATACATCAGGAAAACATTAGAAATCGATATTACAGAAAATGATATAAACGATGTTCAACTAGTCAAGAGCGACAGCGACAATAGTAATGGGATTTATACCATACCAAAAAAAGTTATTAGTGCTCAAGAACGCAAAAAATTTGAAAGGAAAATATATTTATCTCCTCAGATTCATGCCTTGAAGATAGAGCCAATAATAAAATATTGGTTACACACAAAAATGAGGCTAGGAAAAAAGGATTACAAGCATACATTATAAGTGATAAACATATAATAGGGAAATACATATACACTGCATAAGAACTGGGTAATACCGAACTACCTGTAAATGTACAATCTACAACGCAAGAAAACAACGGGGATATTGCAGAAAATTCAAACAATACACCATCCACCCCTAACCCGATTGGAAGAGAAAAACGTCTAGTAAGAGAAATTAAATTGTTTCGAAGAAGAAAAACAGGATAACAACAAAAAGACGAAATACTAAGACAATTAAAAATAAAAATTGGTGCTCTTAAAACTATATCTAATTTTACAACAAGTAACAATTAATAACATAGTATAGATTATATTTTATTATTGAATTAAATTTAAATTACAGACATTCTTATATATCTTCTAAAAATTTACCTCTTTTATTCATTTCACTTCTCCTATACGTTTCATTCTTGCCATGTTAATATTCATTAGTAACATGGAGCAATGCGATAGTAACGTGACTTAAATGTTGAAAATTATATTACTTGCAAAATAGGAATGGTTATACAATGTTCACTGAAAGCAAAAATAATAAAAACCTTTCCCTTTTTCATACCAACATACGAAGCATTGCAAAACATTTCAATGAATTCCAAGTATTTCTATCCCGATTTAATGATTCGTTTGACACAATTTTACCAATTGAATTATATCGCACAAGAAAATATGACCATGTTTCTCAAAAAAATAATAAACTACAATGGTTGCAGATGAATAACTTGTTCAAATATAACATGTCAGCTTTTGTCCATGGCATTTTGTTCAACTACTTCCTCTTCAGCTTATCTACGCGATAAATAAATCCTAGATAAATTACAGACATAGTGCCAATAATAGAAATCTAAGGAATATAAATAAATATTCGGTACCGGCATATGGTTTAGACAAATTTGGAGTATCATAATTTATAAGTGTAAAGGACAATATAAAAATTAAATCCCTGTCTGTTTATAGTGCACACAGACCAATTTTCCTTACAGGCAGTTCTGTAAGGTCTACGGGTAGCTGCGAGTGAAGACAGGCAGTAATTCCAGGGGTCACGTGACATATCTAGACCTTATCTAAAGGAATACACCGGTATATGGTTGCAACGGGTTTATTATTAATTTTTTATAATTCTATCTCTCTCTCTAACACTCTACACGTACTATCTACAGGTAATTCAGCCTTCCTACGTCATACTTGGTTGATGCTTAAGCGGGAATATTTGGCGGAGTAAGCCTAGGGCTTCCTCGCCCTACGCTTACTCCGCCAAATCGTGGCACGAGAAAATACTATGGCAGTGAAAGATAAACTATAACCGTGTAATAAAAACATTCAAGTATAAATGATCAATGAAACAGGTCGTACACCACTCTGAAGATCCTTAATGAAGGTGAAAGAACTTGTACAACTTCTAAGTGGTTCGTTTTCTAATAAATGTATTATTATTATAATTATTATTATTACAATTAAAACTAGATTAAGAAAAATTTCTAATGAACTTACTATGAAGTAAGTCCATTCGAGCATATGTTTGTGTGAGGCATGAGAATTTTAAACTGTTAAACATTTTAATATCGATTACTAAACAATTTATTGTTGGTCCATTTAGGGTATGCACATATTGCACATCTAAAGTATAAATTCTATCTCTTGGAATCCATTTCGATAAGTTGGAATAACAAGTAAAATAAAAACCCCTCTAATGCTTGTTTCTATATTTTTTTTCCGCGCACTGGTAGACATGCTTGACACAGAAAAGTATACAAAATAGTACTCTGTTCACCGTTCAATTACTATTAAAAGAAATGTTACTTCAAATTATTTTATAATAATTGTATTTTACTTTCTTGATATAACCTAAATCAAGTTCTTAGGATGTTGCTAGAAAAAATTAACCTTTATTGAAACAAACATGCCACAATTGAAAATATTATAGTAAAGCCGCTTATAAAACTATAAATTACCGGTAGTAAATTTAACCAAACCAAACATAAACATTTACATAAACCAAACATCTTTTACCAATTGATGTAGCAATACATCTCCTTTTGCATGAATTTTGTCATCCGCCTGAGCCACAATTAATTGCAGCGACCTTTCTCGTATCTGCCATATTACTATCGCTATTTATTACTACATCCATAACAAACTGTGGTTAACTGTTTAACCACGTGTAACACGTTATTTCAGAACCCATAACTACCCTCGAGGGCGGGCCAGAAATGTACATCAACAAAGGTAGCACAATGAATTTGACTTGCACCGTGAAACATAGTCCTGAGCCTCCGCCATCAATCTACTGGACACACAACTCTCAGGTAAGGAACGCTCATTAAAATATTTGTTCCATTTTTTAGCAGTAACGAGAAATTGCGGAAATTTATTTTAAAGCAATATTTTCATATAGATTTGTGAT
>CAXKVY010004278.1:0-31506 GCA_964058915.1 Tetropium fuscum
TTAATTTAATATTTTTTCAATATATGGTGCTGGCAACCCTACTCCTAATTACACTTTCCAAGGATGATCAAACATGGATGGGATGACTTTTCTCTTTTGTGATGTACATATTTTTAGGCTCAGAACTTTGTTAGAACAGGTCCGATTCCAAAAAGGTGGTATCATTTGAAACCATAGCTTTTAAGCTTCTAAGCAGTATATTGATTTTTAGTTGGAGTACTATCATAGTGGATACATATTCTCTCAAAACTCGAGTATGTTCTCTTATGACTCTGAGTCATTTTTTTTTGCTCTTAAGTGTAGTTCCCGGTAATCTGGGGTTGGCTCTCAACATTACACAAAAGTCCAAAAACTTGCCGGATCAAATTGTTGATAATTTGACTTTCGGTAGCTAATATAATTATATTCCTTGTATGCAGAGTCGATTATTCTATTATATTCTATTATTGAGGTTTATGGTTTTATTTTTCAAATGTTTCGCTTTGATGGCCGGATAATTGTGCATAAACCTAGTTACTAATTTTATTTCCTATTAATAAGTAAGCCTATTTTTAGACCCAATTTTCCATTTTGGAATTTAAATAAGTACACTAATCGCTCTATCCAAAATAAATGGCCCTTATAGGGCTTATAAGAACTTTATTGATTTTGCGTTTGGCCGTTTATAAAATAAATCTGTCGATAGACCTGATTGCGCAAAAGTAATGTCCCATAAAAATCAACCCTTTCGACATTTTGTTTTATGCACAACTCGTGTACATGAACCTGTTACTTCAAATATTCAGATTCGACTCTTCCTGTGATTTCGTCCATTTCATTTTGTTCGATTCATTCGATTGGAAACTTTGGAAATATTGGAGCGGCTCATCCGTAGGCGCCACACTGATTTTTAATTCAGCAGCTTGGAGTCACCTTTTCAGTAATTAAAACTTCTGGCCAATTAACTTTCAATACGCTTAAAAGTGTGGTATTGGACACTTTCATCGTAGAGATCCTATTACACATAGCGATTAGTACCTCTACTTCTGTAATTGACTACTGCTTACGACAGTTTTAACAACACATAATTAAAAAACCGGCCAAGTGCCAGTCGGACTCGCGCACGAAGGGTTCCGTACCATTATCTATAAAAACGGCAAAAAAATCATATCTGTTGTATGGGAGCCCCACTTATGGGTACTGGCTTAGATTAAGTACTTGCGCAAACCTACCTACTTATGATATCTAATGCCTACCTACTTAAGATAATAATTAATTTCGTCCGACCGGCGACTCCGGCATTTTTTAGTATTTGTTATAGCGTCAACACAAATACATCATCTGTGAAAATGTCAACTGTCTAACTATCACGGTTCATGAGATATAGCCTGGTGACAGACGGACAGACGTACAGACGGACAGACGGACGGACATCGGAGTCTCAGTAATAGTAATAAACCCTAAAAAGAGTGATAATAAGTATACTTATGATTCAACGCCACGTGGTTTACAGGTAGAAAAGAGTAGTTGCATTACAAAATATATACAAAGAAAAGTTCAACCTATGTGTTAAAACTTTGAAACTGAAACAAACAACTAAACTTTACGCGGCTGCAGTGGTCGGTTTGAACTGTTTTCAAATACCTTGAAATAATATTTTCCAACATTGGAAATGTATTCAGTAAGAAGCTGGCATTTAGAACCTTAAATCCAAATACTAGCATTGCCATAATTCGCCGATTAGAGAGGGGTTGATTTTACTATATTTCTAAATTTACTAAAAATAAATTTCACAACAAACTTTCGATAGTGGAGATACCTATAAGACATTTGTTCTAATCATTGAATACATGTAAAGCTTCATTATTAAAACGTCATGGTCGACTTCGTCAAATGCCTTCCGAAAATCGACATATACCAATTGTATTAATTTGTACTCGTTTCTTACAAGCTTCTAGGATAAGATGCATAATGGAACTAGAACGTTTTGGAACAAATCCATCTTGATTAGGGCTAATAATGCTACTGAAATGGTTACATAACAAGGAATATCTGTTCGAAATCTGATATCGACAAACAGGTGCGAAGTATATGGTGCATATAGTAAAATATAGTTTGCCTAAAAAAAATTACATATTCAGTTGGCAGCTGAAACTTTCCACTTATTATCCGTTTATGGAAACATATACAAAGAAACAAAGTGTGGCATGATAAACATACAACAAAACCTGTTGCAGAAACATAAACAATTTTGTTTAGACAATAAGTATACCTCTCAGATCTAATATTCTTATTTCTTATTTGTGTTTTGTTATGTGTTTTTTTGTGTTTTTTTGCTATGGTTTATCGCTACTGTTTATTATTGGGAATATTGACTTTACTGTTTACTTTTGGGAGTGGCGTCTTTTGTATTACTAAAAATGTCGAATGTTCCTTCAGTAATTACGAGTATTACAATATTGTCCATGTCACCTGCCTCATTTTTGCAGTTTGATTATTTGATGAATTAGCAGATGTGCTGAAGGCTAATGTTTTAATTATGTTTATGAAGTCTTAGTGTATTGTCGTTCTCGTCGTGGCTATTTATTTCTATTGTTAGCTACAAGTTCACCCGCTTCCTTCTGTGTTATATTGGAATGCATTTGATCATGTAAACATAACAAATATTTCGCAAAATCTGCGCATTCTGGAGGCCTTTTCTATTTTACCCACTCTTCTGGCTATTTTCCCTACTTACTTATAACTTATATATGCTGTGTTCGACCATTCTGTAAATTTTCAGTGTCGTTCCTTGTCAATTTGTTTGCATGAAAGTTTTACATGTTTGACCCTCTACCCTCGCATTATTCTTCCAGGTTGACTTCTGCCGGCCCGATTCTCGCTATGTCGGTAACAAACGAACATAATTTCAACTGCACCGAGTCACAAAAATTTTACGTAGCAGCTCTTAGACTAATACTTAAATGCAATCCTTTCGTATTGTTAACCCATTAGCGCCTAGCGTAACCGTATGGTTACAGTCTAAGTTGAAATATGCTGTCATTTGAGAGATACCTATGTTCATCAATGATGTTATCGTTTATAAATGAGTGTACATGTGATATTTTTCCCTCCATAAATACCTGAGATAGTATATTCAGGTAGATAAGTAACATTTTTAGAGTTGGATGTTTGAGTTATTAGATTATTTGCGTCAGTGGTACCGTATGGTAACGCTAGGCGCCTAAACCATCATCGTATTTTTACATCAAAACCTTCCGACAAGGTTTTTCTCTCAAAAGTGCTTTAGAAATTGTATACGGTGATGATGTTAATGTGACCGATATTTTCATAGAGTCACCCGATTGTGGAGTACGATCTGACAAAGAGTCCGGGGAAGATGATGGTGGTGGCTTGATCGACAATTTGCCTGGTTCTCAGCTGAAGGCTGGTTATGAACTGAAACTATCTGATAACAACAGAATTAGTGGATGCTGCGAAGTTCAGGGTAACAAAGATATGGCCCCATTGCCTAATGATGTGTCCAAAGTAATCATGTCAGGTGAGTGAAAATTTCCAACGTTCCTTTCTCCAGGAGATTCAATTATTTTGAGGCGACTTTATCCCGAATCAACGTGGTTTTCGTATAACTTCATATAATAATTATAAAGACGCAACAGTATTTCAAACATTCGAGATAAGTATTTTGATGATGCAAGTCTTTTGATAGAGCACATACGCTTTATATTTTAATCACCCGGATCCAAAGGATGATTCTTTCAATTAAAATTCCGAAGATCAATGGTATCCATTGGAAGATCCATGCTGTCCATTCTCGAGGACCAGGAAGGCCACATATATCAACGGTATCATTATCTCCAAACAGAGTATCCTACGAACTTCGTTATGATAGCATCAATCATTTGGTGATTCCTACTCCGAATAAAAAACAAAGACATTGCGCAGATGGGGCTGCATTCCCCACATTAGAACCATCTGCCAGAAGCGCAATATAGGATTATGTATTGATTTTTTTGTTATTTTACATAAGTATTAAATAAAACGTGTACTCTGTATTGTATCTATTTTTATTTATTATCCCATAATATTCCCATAAGCGCCTAGTGTAACTTATGGCAACACCATGAAAGTTTTATAAAAACTTTGAATTTAAGCTTTATTTCACTAGAAAAATATCAAAAACCCTTTAATATTCTAGAAAAAAATATTCGGGCGTTAACGGGTTAATATGATTATCATTATTTCGGTTAATTTTATAGATAATGTTTATTTAGTAAAAAAAAGGTGATTAAAATCTGCAGACTGGCCACCCACTATAATTTACAATAGTAACTACGTGCCAACAACCGATATGGATATTCATGAGTGCGCATCGCAACTTACCTCTATTGCAAGCACAGCACACCATTAGATCTCTTTAAAATTCTCGATTGTTATCCCTATCTATTATACCGTGACAAGGATCATAGATATTTTCATCTGCCACAAATGATCTTCAAACCCGCTCCCAATTACGTCTATAGGACGAAATACTGTACAGAATATTTGATTAACTGATTTTTCGGGAGTAGCAGATTCAGATTCGACAAGCTACGAATGATTTTATTCAAAGCCCCTTTATCACAAATTGCTTCACTAGGCTCCTGTTTCGCTCTAGTAAAATTACAAAGACGGTATCATGAAAGAGAGCGCTTTTGGCTTCGAAGAGTCCTTCCAAGTTCTGCGCTTATCTATTGATAAGAAATTTATTCGTGAACGTGCTTACAATGTCATATCAGCCAGTAGCCGCTTTGTGCTATGGATACGATGATGCCCGGGGATTAAATTAGAGTATCGATAATGAAGTGCAGCTCTGTGTCTCGTTTTGGGCCCTATGCTAATACAGTATGTCGCCCACAGGGTGCCGGGAATTAAGTTTGTTTAATAAACATAACATGGTTATACGGTTCGAATTTCGGGTAAATTGCAAACATTTTAAATGTAAACTGTATTAAATGGAATTGTACATTCCTCACGACAGTCAAATATTCTCTATTCAAACTGAGCATCATAATTTGATGGTTATATTGCGGATAACAGTCTCAATTAATATTAACTAAAAAAATTTGCAAATGAGAGAAATAATTGGCTGAAATTTTGACAGCAAAAACATAAGTTAAAAGTTAAAACTGTATGAATAATAGAAAACATTACATACTACACACACACACACACCTTGTATTATTTAATTCATAATTACATTGCTCTTTAAAATTGTGGTATCTGTAACACTCAATACGTATCGCTGTTGCGGATGGTGGCTGCTAATCCTCATATGGTTTATCCGATTAATTTTGTGATAGTTCTTTATTTGTTGAGCTCAATATGGAAAGAAATTTTATCTGGTAAGTAAGTATAATATTTGTCTAATCTTTGTTATGCTTAATTTTTACGAATTCATTAACTTTTGAGTATGTTAGCTTTGTTATAATAACCTAGTACTTAGTAGTTTATACTTTTGTAGCCTTTCCATTCCCCTGGAAGATTCTAGAGATGCTGGAATCTGGATATACGATGCTGAAGAAATAGAGGATCTCTCGGGAACAATTTTGGAATAGCTTCGACAAAACTTCCTCCAAGGTTTTCCTTAACCTATTTTATACCAACCGTAAGTTTTCAAATTTAATTTTAACTAATTTTACTTATATTTTTAAATAAAAAAATAATCCATGTTCTTGTTTTTGTTTCTTCGACGTTGCTAATCAATTATTCCTATTCCTTCTTCTCTTCTAGTATACTATATAATAATTTTTGATGTACCAGGTCACTATACATAGTTTCTTATCCCTACATAGGCATATTATCGAAATAGCGAAAATATACAGGTTAATATATATTTAATTTAGATTTTGACATGAACATACCACCATACTATTTAAGCAACGGCAACCTTCAGGTACCTATTGTACGCTATGAAAATTAATTTAGGTAATATTAAGTAAAATGAGAGTTTAAACGGTAGCCAAGGGCTCATAATCGTTAAAGGAGGTATGCCTCCCCAAAGTACACTTAAATTAATCTTATCTTTAAATTTGCAGCAAGTCTTACAGTAAGGTGAGTCACTCCAGCAAATCTAAGCATATAGGTGTTAGATTTCAACTCGGTGCGGTGGAGGCAAGGCCAACGACAATTTGGGATGGAGTTACAGATGAAGTTACCAAGTTACCAGGATACAAGCTGCCAGGGTCATAAGGTACCAAGGTTACACGGTGGAGTGACCTACACTCGATGTGCGAAGCCCTGCAAGCGTCACATCTAAGAAGTCTACATCGTTTTTTACAGGTTAATAAGAATATAAGGTTATGTGAATATCTACTTGCAACACTGAGTCGATGGAAGCTGCTTCGAAAGGTTGTCCAATAATGTGTCCCTCAATCAACGTAACACAGAGTCTAGTGAACACAAAAGAAACGAAATAGAAAATGGCCTCATACCAACGAACAAAGGAAACTCGCTTACATATTTCAAGTTGTTTAATCCAACATACAGCTGATTATGTGCGGGTTACCAAACCACAACAGCACCCAACAGTGATTTTCTTAATAAATCCCACCCTATCATGAAAATAACAACGTATTTATTCTTATAACGAAACACTTTTTAAACGTACTATAAGTAGCGTTGGTACCCGTTGCATGAGCCAAAGGGAAAAGGAAAGAATATGGCTAGACGTTGGCCTCGAAATAGGTCACCTGTAGCCTAAGCAGCCGAAGCGCGCTAATCATAGAAAACAGTAGAAACAAAAGATCAGAGAACAAAGAATAGGGACATAACGACTCACTAGATGCACATAAATGTGCCACCACAAAACTCGTAACATACATGCCTTGAGACTTAATAATGAATGTTAAAGGAAGAGAGCTGTCGATTTCCCTAATAGATTTATTAAGAATTATGTACCTACAACAAACTTCGGATATCTAAATGGTCAGTTGACAAAACAGAACGTAATCTATTATACCTCTAATTATTGATTCTAGTATGTTCCTAGTTAGTAATTTATGTATTTTTGCTATAACTTTGTATTCTTTACTTTAATATTATATTACTTTTACAGTGTCTAGCTACGATATCTTCTGAAGATGGTACGCTGTGATTTTTCGCTGTCCAGGTTCTACTTTTAGCTACGCATATTATCCATATTTTATGTTAACTTCACACGGTGTGATTTAAAATTTTATTATTGATATAATCATGACATCGTCAATTGAAAGAATTAATATGAAAATGTTTCGGAATGCATATTATGGGTTCTTCGCAAGAATACACAGATGTTATAGCATTCAACTGTGTATATATATCTTACTGATAAAATATTCACGACGATGTGCTTTATTTTACTACTTTATGATCTCCTTGGGTCGTATTCTGAGCAGCCAGTAAATAGTTAAGCAAGAGGGGGAATAGACATTATTATGTCATGATATGGAAAATGTTACTACACCAACTAGAGTTCTCTATTTCTAAGCGGTTGAGTTTGCCTGCACAGGACCCCGTTCACATAAATTGTCTACGTAAATGAAATATCCAGTCTGTAAAGTGCAATAAACAGGGAACTTATTTAGATAGAAATTGCGATAAATTTTTCTTATATTTTGTAATAACAGATATTTCATTTATTTTAGATCCAAAAATGGCATCTGGAGGTAAATTTTAATACCTCGGTGTTACGACGCTGATATGCATTCCTGTACTCAAATATGTTAGCGCAAATATCTGAAAGTGATTAAAACGGTACTTTAATCACGGTTAGAATAGATGAGAGTTTTAATTTGGGCATAGAAAAAAGGGAGGAGTATTAGTAGTCATTACCATCTAATAGTGTGAAAGTTGGGATAGATATTCAATTCATGAAGTTTGGAAACGAATACGTTTCCATACTTGATGAAAGTTTCAAAGCATTATGAACATCTGGCAACTTGT
Source organism: Tetropium fuscum (assembly GCA_964058915.1). NCBI lineage: Eukaryota > Metazoa > Arthropoda > Insecta > Coleoptera > Cerambycidae > Tetropium > Tetropium fuscum. Next base: position 7,942 of record CAXKVY010004278.1, read on the forward strand.
AGCGTATCATAAACGAAAATTATTTTTGGGTTTATAAATAGATGGTCTACTAATATGATATAATAGATAAAAACAGCTGCACATTAAATTTGAGTAGGCGTGTCTTGTTATGATAATTCAAAACCTGCCGTGCAAATTGAGGGCCGTCGTCACAAATGACAAATTGTGGTACACCATGAACCAGATTTTTTTTCCAAAACATCATATTTTGTGCAGTTAAATAGCGCATATACTGGTATAACAGTATTTAGTAAACAGGTATTTAGTAAACCAATCAGCTGGTACTAACATTTCGCACTTACTTTCAATAGATCGAGGAACAGAGTCTTTGCTACCGAAATTAACAAAAAACTGATAATTGTCAAACTGAAAACCTTAGATTTTTTTACTTCTTGTAATTATTCTTGAAAGGCTTTAGAAAAGTTCTCCGTTGGAAAAATTCAGAAAGTTTGATTCTGCACTTTGTTATTAACAATAAAAAAAATTTAAAGAAAAAGACACATAGGAATACAATAATACTTAAAACTATAGAAAAAATACAGCAAAATGTGAATACATTTTGCTGTATTTTTTATATAGTTTTAAGTATTCATGTGTCATGTGTTAAGTATTCAGTAACATGTGTTGTATATTATGTGAATACATAACATACGACACATGTTTTTATTTTAGTTTGTAGCAATGAGAAAAAAATTTCTCTATTTTTTATATAATTTTAAGTATTTTTATATTTCTATGTGTCCCTTTCTTTCAATTTTTTTGATTGTTAATAACAAAGTGGAAAATCAAAATTTTACATTTTTCCAACAAGGATCTTTTCTAACGCCTTTCAAGAATAGCTCCAAGAAGTGAAAGAAACCTAAGGTTTTCAGTTTGACAATTATCAGGGTTTTTATATTAATTTAAAACTTCAGAAATTAAGTTAATTAACAAAACCGATATGGTTTTGCATTAAAAGAAAAATACGGGATTTTTTTTTCTAATAGATTATCGTTTATTTCGAATATTCAAAATATATGTGTTTTTTTCTATTTTTTAATATTCATATTTAATGGGATTAAATAATTTTCATTGGTTTAGTGTCCGATTTCTATTTTCACCTCTAAATTAAAATTATTAATATTAATGGTAGAGTTCCGGGAGGAGGGACATTTTTTAGGGCGTTTCCTGCTCTTTATGAATCTTTTTTTATATTTCCGATATCTGCAATAGTTTTTGAGATATTTGCAAAAAACCAAACCCCCCTTTTTTTACTAAATTGTTTATAACATTTGTAATTTTTACCGGCCCCACTTCAAATGTTTCAAAAAGTTTCTAGATGTCATTGCGAATCTAATGAGCTCTAAATCATAATTCTAGGTAAAGGCTAAGAGCAATTCATCAAAATGGCACTTGTTGACTAGACTAATAAGAGTAATAAGGCAAAACAAGTAGTACCTATTGAGTTTATTTATCAAAAAATCGATGTGATTTTCCCAGAATAGATTGCAATCTATGTAAGTACTTAAAATTTAATAGAGTGGCTTTGATTTATAGTTTTTCCATAAATTCAAACTAGTAGATTTTCGATGGGTTTTTTTGGTGAAACTAATATTTAAGTACAAGATCACTATCAGAACAATGATCCTGAATATTCAATATAGACTTAATTGCACTAAAGCTGAGTTCGTCAAAGTGTTTTGATGATACAGAAACTATCATCATAGACATGAATTATATAATTAAGTTTATTATTGACAATATCGTTTATAAATATCAAGAATAATAGTGTCCTTAAGGAACTTCCTTTAGGGAACACCAGTACTGATATTAGTTAACCTGGCCTTATATATATTATAATTACATTTTAGATGGACCTCTTGAGACCTATTTTTTTAGGAAATTTCTTATCCATTCGCAACGCAGGTCCTCTAATGTCATATTTAAAAAGTTCATCCGCTACAGCACGACTGAAATCAAATAATATGGTAAGTAGGTGCAGTATTTCTCAATAAGTATTAATATGTCAATTAGTTTTTAGTTTCAAAATAACTCTTGTCCTTAAACAAAATGAAATATCGGTCCAGATCGCATAAATCTCGTGGGCGGCAGTTATCAACCTTATCTCCAATGTGACGAGACATCTGGACACTACATCCTCGTCGGAACATAGCCTTATCAAGAAACCGCTGTTCACCTGTCAGCATGAAAAATAGTTACCCTTACGTCAGGCCAGACCGTACCAATTTAAAACCCATTCCGCAATATACACCGACGAGTTTTGCATGACCTACTTATATCCGTTTTAGTAGCTTTACGAAATACGATTGCTTCTTATAATTTAGGCAAGCCTACAGTCAATATTTCAGCCCGATATTTATAGAAATACGAAATGGACATTGCTTATAATGTGTCATCCTTACGAATTTATATGGGCTATAAATTCTCGTTATTTGGAGATTTATAAATCCCTGTATACCTTATATAGAATTCACGGTATACATTTTATGGACCTGCAGGCATACCAAGCAATATTTAAATTGAAACTAAAATACACGTATCAAGGGTTGCCCAAACATCACACGGAATACAAGGGACTAAATTTTTTTAGTCAGATCAATGAAGAATTAGATATTATTGATAGTTTGTCATCACCTCACATATAAATTTATTTATATGTATACAGAGGCCTAACACCTCATAGGCCCATGAATTTATTATATTTTATGAGCTACATATGGATCTATTTTAGAACAAGTCCCCTTGGAGACAATTTTTGCTTTGTTTTGTAAAAGCAATTCTTATATTGTTATAGCAAGGCCAATATTTTCTAAACTTTCTGCAAGATTTTTATTTTGAACCTCACAGATTTATTTTTTGTTTCATTTTCGTCGCGAATAAAATCCTGAATGCGGAAACCGATGAAGCCGTTAACCGTCGTAGTATTTAGAGGGTTTTGGCGCTGCGCAATGTATCGACTAACTTCCTCATCCGGCCGCGCCGTCGGATTTCATATTTCATAACGTAAATACACGTAGGATAATAATATGCATGCATACAGTACTTTCCAGTTTTCAAACTCAAACCCGCACGAAATGAAATATTTAAGGGAGAATTTTTATACCTTCCCCATATTATATTTTTAGAATCTTAAATTAGGCCAGTCATATAGTACATTCAAATCGCAAACCTACGGCTAGTTCTGATTTTTTAATATGTTGTTAGGACCACTACGAGTAGTGTATATCTAAGTCTGCAGCTTCGAATGACATGTGATAACTTCGTAGCAGTCGAAAAACCGTGAAATGTTCGTGCTTTTTTCTAGTATATTTTATTTCTAGTATATATTTTAAACTATACGTATGTTCCTAAAACCTGTTAATAATTTGCTACAATTTGAGACCAGAACCAGCTCTGTAGGTACACGATTTACCAAGATACAGCCATCTAAAATAGAAATCAAAAGAAGCTGGCTGTATAAATCAAAATTAAGGCTTTAGAAATCAAAATTAAACCAAGTGAAGTTCAAATTGTAAGTAAAATTACAAACAAGAGTTGTAAGTAAATTTTACTTACTAAATAAATTAAATAATAGGTATTAATCCGATTGATCAGATATTATCACAATAATAAGAAGGAAGAACGCCAACCAGGAAATGCAAATGTTTTTTATACGGTATATCCGTGGTTACGTAGAATAATGCAAAAGGAGTCCAGCTATACTGTCCGAGGAGGGAACAGCTCCGCTAATAATTTTATAAAAAATTGTTAAAATTAATAGTCGCAACAGCCGCAGAAGACTTTGGTGAGCAGTAAAAGGAAAAGGAAAAAGATAACAATTTATAAGAAATTCCAAGTATAAAGAAACAGTAAAAGTGCAGAATCTGAAAATTCACAGTTTCGGGGTAGAGATATCCTATAATAAAGTTTCCGGCAATCGTAGCAGCGTTCCAGAGAAAGCACGGCGATAGCAGCAGAGATAGTACGCCATCTGCTAGATGACACCACCAGAGGCCAGCAGCAGCTGTTAGTTCGAGATCAAACCAGTGTCATGGAAAATAGTGCTAAGTATTTGTGTATCGTAACTAAAAAGCATTAACATAAAACTTCTAAGGTAAAAACCATTTCAAACTTTGTTAGTTTTTAAGATATATTGTACCAGAGGTTTAGTCCCATGTAGTAAAATAAGTTACGTAGGTTTGCGTGGGTAGTAATAAGTTTTAAAATTTGTTTATTTATTTTCATGATAATATGGCAATAAACATAGTCATATATAAATTACTTCTTCTATCTTATTATTTTGAAATTTTTCAGGAAACATTTTAAATCTTATAGTCTGAGATCAAATAACATTCAGTTGATTTAACGAACTATTCTAATATCATAGATTCACTAGTTGGCAAGTAACTTCACTGTTTGAAAATTTTAATCTTGCAAAATATTTACATAGGCCTAATTGAACTTACATTTCTTACTTACATTTTAATTACTACTAAATATTTTTAATTTAAGTTGAATCGAACTATTTCGAATCATCCACGAAGAGGATTGCATTGGAAAATGAACTATTCCAATACAACAATATCTATTGTAAATATGCATATACCCACAGTAGCCCTATACCGGTAAGCTACGTTAGAAGCGAGAACTGGTCAAGTAGGAGCAGGTATAAAATGAATTTTATATGGGCGGTCTCCGCAGTGACGTGTACATTTCATCTCGGGAACAATGCATATTATATGGGCGTTCTTCGCAGTGACGTCTAGCTGTATGCGCGTCGGCATACCCGTATAGGGTTACTGTCCATATACCGACATATATTATTACAATAAATTAAAATGTTATAATTAATCACATTGTATATATATTATTAATTGGCTAATTATATATTTCTTGTGGACATACGTGGGTTTCACTTTTTTGGATAAAATTGACCATTTTTGGAGAGACGTATCTTGTTAACTATTTTACCTACAAGTTGTCTACTAATTTTGTAGTAAATGTACTTTACACTATGTAATGATATGTTTTATGAAAAAATGCACAGTTTAGGAGATATTGTGAAAAAACCGAAGAAAATACGAAAATTTCGTGGTTTTTCGAAAATTTTAGCGATTCTGCTGTACTATATGGCCTAAATAGGGATATAATACAATTTTTAATGCGGGTTTCAGATTTAGAACTTTTCATTCCGAACTTCGGCGCCTTGTTCATGGTATTTTATGTTGTTTTAGTATTTTTTTTCATTAAAGGCTTGCTTTTTGCTTCTTGTGTTTTGTTTCCGTATATTTATTTTATTCAGTAGATCATCAAATATAATTAAGAAAACTTGTATATTTGTAGCGAAACACTGTATTTTCTAGTGGATTTTTTCCCTCCGCTGATCATATTTTTGACTGAAATTTATTAGTTGGATCTTAAGTATTAATTATTTTTTCAAAATTCTGAAAAAACAATTCTATTGTAAAATAAGATTTCTTCTTACATAATAAATATAAATAGCAAAGAATATAAAAGTTAATACATACATTCCAGTGTGAAAATAGAATTTTTATTGTAAATATATTCCTAAAGCTTTTATATATCAATACGTTCAGATAGATATGTTCAGATAGAACAAATATAAGTGGTAGACTAGGTAATGATTTTCCATGAATGTGAGTCCCCTGTCAAAACTAATGTCAATATGAGAATACTAGGTAATAATGGGAAATTCAAGTATAAATGACTGATTAAATAAATCGTACATCATTCTGAAGAGCCTCAGAAGGCGTAAGTCCTTCTAAATGTTTCGTTTCCGTGTATGTATATATATATATATATATATATATATATATATATATATATATATATATATATATATATATATATATATATATATATATATATATATATATATATATATATATATATATATATATATATATATATATATATATATATACATATATATATATATATATATATATATATATATATATATATATATATATATATATATATATATATATATATATATATATATATATATATGTATTAATTAAAATAATTGGTTCAATGATATGAATGTAGATCGCGACCATGCCGTAAAATCATATATAATAATATGTTCAGTTTGCAAAAGTGTATCTATTCGAATTCCTATACACATATTTTGGATAGATCGGTATTTTCCAAGTTCATATAACTACTTACGATTCTCAAGACAACATTTATAAATCTTGTGTTAGCTGATATTTGTTACCATGAAGTATAATTTTACGATTTTCACAGCCAATTAATTTTCTCCCAATGTCTTGACCATTTCAAGTTTCTCTCGCCCTTCGTAGATATTTCATAGTGTGTTCTCCTTCCGATAATAAATGTGGTATTTGATCTTCCCGTGCCGAAGCTAGTTGCATATTTATAGGGTTCCTTCCCTAGCAAACAACATATGTTCCTTGATACTATAACAGAAAAAATATTATAAAATATCTTATTTATTACGGTGAGCGCTCATCTTTATGCATAATTTTATATATTTGAGGTAGGTACCTTTTAAAATTCTTGATTTTCGTAAGCAGGTGCATTTAGAATTCACATTTACTCCTGTTCTCCTACCAATTATGATTATTATCAAGGACAACATTTTAAACGGTTGTTTCATACCCCTGAAAGCTGCTCTAAATCCATAAATCCGTTTACGTCTAAAGATCATTGTTGGATTTTAAGTGAGGGGGCATGTGCAGTTAATGGACTTCATAATAGTAGATTGTATTGAATTCCAGTATAAAAAATTTCCATTTTGGGTTGTTTATTCAATTTCCGTTTACGGTTTTCCGTATAAATAATGCTCGTTGCCTGCTGTATTCCTCCAGGCTGACATTAGTGATTATCATGTGTATGATGAAAAACGGCCAATACATTTGCACCTTAATTAAAATATTTCATCATGTTTGTTTATTCCCTCTGGCGATAATTTCTGGAAATTAATTGTGAATAACGAGGAGGGATTTTTTTTCATATCTCTGTTCCAGAAGTTATAATATTCACATAGAGGAATTTGTGTATACGTAAAATATTATCTAAATAGCAGCTTTCACATTATTTTACAAAGAAGAATAACCTTGATTGTAAAATTAAAAGAATATCATCAATTTAAGAAGCCTCAGTAAAGAATTTCCTCATAGCCTCAGAATCAGCCTCAGAATTTTCAGTAATTCCAAACGTTCTATTACTAATGTATGTCCTAAAAGTTTTGGCATAAAATGAATTAATAAAATTAATAAAATCAAAATTGAAGTAATAACAAGTTCCCTTTGGAAAGAAAACATTGTTGACTTTGTTGATTTTAAGATAACAGTTTTTTTTCGAATTTGTTGCTCTACAATGTCGTATAAATATATAGAACTCCGAAAAAGAATCTATAACTTGGTTGGGCGGGGATACCCAATGCCGAAATATTCTGAATCTTGGAGAAGGAAAATATTTCACGTAGAACGATTTATCGCACAATAGTAGAGTGCGAGCAGGGAATACCCTTACTCAACTTCTCAAAAGGTGAAAGACCGCGGGTATTTACAGAAGAGAGGACAGCGAGGTTGGTAAAAAGAGCGAAAAACCAGGTCCGGATGTCAGTGAGGAGACTGGCTCGTCAATACGGTACTTCAAAGAGTACGGTGTCGTTGGAATTGAAGAGGAAAGGGCAAAAATATCTAAAAAGACGTTACATCCAAGGCCAACTGTTACTTATACCACGGTGCTACCGTCGACTGAGGCGGGTGGATTTTGCGAATGAAAAACTCATTATCTTAGATGACGAAAATTATTTCACTTTGAGCAACACTGAAATGAAAGAAAATTATGGGTTTTATAAGAAGAACGTAGAGCAGTGCCCTTCCAATGTTAGGTGCAAACGTAAAGCAAAAATTCGCCGCTTAAATCCTCGTCTGAGGCGCAATTTCTTGCAAGGGGTATATCCCAACCTTTTATGTGAAGAGTAAGTGGCGAAGCTTTGAACAGGGCTATATTAATAATTTCCTATCTAAATTGCTCCAATTCATCAGTACATCATGCTGAAAACAATATCATGTTTTGGCCAGTTCTAGCCAGCCACTCTAGAGATACCCAAAAGTCCCGATAAATATTTTGTGCCACGACTTTTAGGACATACGTTATTAGAATATATTTTCCAGTAGTTACGAACAGCTACTGATGAAAGGTTAAATGTTCCCACCTGGTTGTTATCATTATCATATTTCTACTTGATATTACTATATGTTGATGTTATTATTGTTTTAATGTGGAAGCTAGGAAAGCTACAAACCCAACTAACAAATCGTCTAAATACAAGACCCAATCCTCATCTGGGCAGTCATCCAATATAAAATAGAAAATATATGCTTATATAGTAAGTAGCTATCTAAATAATATTAATGTCAATATAAATTTTGAAGCTATGTTTAACCAATTAATACAGCAAAATAGCATTGTCCTAAACATGTTAACAACTCGAGTTACCAAACTAAACTGATCAACGAAATAAACGTTACACTGCCAAATTTGCTCTGATTTTGGAACAGAATAAATCTGGATTGCCGCCGCCTATTTAGTTTCTGTTTGAAGTGTTAGCTATTACAATGTTTTGTCTGTCGGTCCTTGTTTGTACCAAGGATACATGTTTCATATAAAATTTCTACAGGGCGGAAAATAAAACAGTGCTAAATTTCTAAAATTTCGGCATCGTCCCATTTCAACAAAAATTTTTTTTTCTGGATTTCAACATGAATGTCATAAATTAGAACCTCATATCTCGAAACCCTTTTTGCGATTTTCGTTGATTTGCCTTATTTACACAGTGACCGCAAAAACATCCATTTTTGACCTTGCACTGATAACTTTTTTACTCGTGAACCGACTCTCAAAATCCAGGCCTCATGTTGAAGCTAAAACTGCAGTTACTAAAGCACGATAAAGGTAATCGACAGCATATCAATGCTGTTGGAAAGACTGGTGAGTCGTAGATTGGATATCAAAATATACCAAAATATCAATTCGGCTTCTAAGGGAAACACATTGCAGCAAGATAACAGTCCAGTTATCACTGGATTACTTAAAACATAAATAAACCTGCAGAAAATAAACAATACTATAATTGAGGCTTTCTTGATATTAGTTCCGGAAAAATCAATCAAATTCTTCCCCCAGCCTACGTCAAACTCTTGAAATTATACTTCATGGAATCATACAAGCAATGTAATGTATAAAACCAAGGTAAATGACTGTCTGGTACGTTCCAATTAGCCCAGGAATGCCTCAAGGCAGTATGATTGGGCCGCTACTATATGTACCTACCTACTGTATATATCAGCCTCAGATGTCACGCAAAATTATTTAAACACCTCCATAGATAGCTGAAGAACGGGAAGGTAAAAGTGAATGCAAGCAAATCGCTTATGTATCTTTCTGAATAATAAATAAACTATTGAAAATTTAAAAAAAATATAAAAGTTCAAATGTGAAATGATGTGGTTGTGGTTACGATATTGATAAACTAAATGACAATAAAGTACACACGACGCGATGTTTAACTTGGATGGTTGCTTTATGCGGCAATATTAAATTCATTGAATAAACTAAATAAATTGAATAAAATTACAAAAGGATATATTACTATGTCACCCTTTTGCACATAAAAATTTATATCATAAAAATGGGCTCTCTGACTATTATTTATAATATTATAATGTGGGCATTATATAAGAGTATCATTTTCACCCCCCATTTCATTCCATAATTCATATTCACCACATTACAAATGTTCCAACGGGACCTGTTATGACTGTGCTTTATATAATAAGTAAATGGTTTATTTGTCATATTCACGTGGGTCTCCTATATCTCTGACCTCTGAATTATAACCGCGTTTATATTTAGTATCTGGTTACATTATCAGCAAAACAGTTAGTTTGTGTAAATTAACGACACAAGGAAAGGCTCAATGTAATAAATTCTAGGAAACTCCCAGACATTTTAACCTCACGTTAATAGCTAAGATTTAAGAACATATTAGCCGGTATAAAATACTTCATTACTTCACTTGGTTACTCTATAATTTTTAACCAAAAAACAAAATCGACTTGCAAATATATTCTGAAAACTGCTCTAAAAAGTAGAAAATAATTACGTTATTCATCCTTACTTAGAATACAATCAATTTATTAGGCCAATAATATACAATTATTGATTTAGGTTTACAAACGTATAACGAAGAAGGTATACATCTCTAATTGTATTCGACTAGAAGTTTGAATTTATGTTTGTTTGTAATTGTGGTGTGGCTTTAGGCAGTTGTATTCAATTGTAAGTAAACACGTTAGTTAACCTTGGCTGGCACCGCCCAAAAATAACCATAATTGTATATTATTGACCTAATAAATTGATTGTATAAGTAGGAATAAATAACGTAATTATTTTATTATATTTTACTTTTTAGTGCAGTTTTTTAGAATATATTTTTTTGTTTTTTTGTAAAAGTATCTAATATTGTTAACGAACGAGGTCAAGTAGATGCTTTGTATACAGATTATGCCAGTAATCCATGCCAGTAAGGATTTAACTCAAATGAATTAACTTTTTTCAATCGTATTTAACTGGTAGATAGCAATTCGTATTATATAATGGATATAGTTCATCAAACTGCTTGGCTACTTTTGGAGTACCGCAAGGCTCAAATATTGAGCCTCTACTATTTTTATTATTAATTGCTCATATATTATCTGCATATATTATCTTCCTGTATTATCCTAGCACATCTTAACTTAACATATTTTTTTATTAATTTAATTCTATTAAATTAATTTTCTTACCATTTTCTTATTCAGTTTTGCCTACATTTCATTTTTTATTATTGATTTCTTGCTCAAGTATGGGAAGTCATACATATTTTGCTACTTTAAATTTTTTACTGTAAAGATAAATCTGATACTGGTAAATATTTCTTTCTATTGACGACACGACCTAGAAGCAATTACTCCTGTGACCAGGGTGTGCCGACCATTGCCATAGTTCCTGAAAGCCAGACTGGATACATCTCCTCAGCTGCACCCTCGTTGAGAAATCCCAGTTCTGCTGGTTCTTCTATCTTGCTGAGATAGCTTCATCTTAGGATCCTTGGCTATGTCCAATTCATACGAATAAACCTCCAGAAGTCTGCCAGGAAAGGTATAACATTGTGTCTTAAATATTTCGCAGGAATTGCCAGGTTTGTTGCTGTTTGACAACATACTTTGCCAGCATCAAAACATTTATCACTCCAATGCTTTGTAAATGTTAACTTTGAGCCCTTCAAGTTAAAATTGTCACATTTTCAATTAGTATTTTTATCTACCACTTAACCCTATATTTTTTAACAAACTCTGTTAACCTATACTATATGTACCAACTATCTATTTGTAATATATGTTTTTGAAAAAAACTGTGCCTAGTTTCATTGAGTGAAAGTCTGATTATGAGAATTTACAGCTGCACCTTATTGTTTTCTGTTTCTGCGGTCTTCCGTACCCTTTCAGTACTGTTAATCTGGCGTCCAAACATATTTTATCGATAATAATGTCAATTAGATATAAATAAAAGTAGAATCAAATGCAGTACCTTTCCACTTCTGTAACTCTGTGACTTCTCTACCTTGAGGATACATTCTAAGGGTATTTTAAGTGCTACGAGAGCCTCTAATTTACCAGCTAATATGTCCATTTTAACTTAAAGTAAATATCATTATTAGACCTAAATAATTTACTTAAACAGTTTAATATTTGTTATAAGTATAGAAACCTCATCGAACCGAATAAGAAACATAGCCATGAACAGTAAGCTGGGGGATAATCCATCCACTTTGAACAAGCTTTCCAACCACATCAAGAATATAGAGAAGGTGTGAACGGAGGAGAACCAATAGAGGAGAAAACTGAAGTTAACGGCAGAAGAATAACGGCAGTTAAAGAGTATGCATATACAGCTTTTTTATAACGCCAGCCGTTTGTTTTCTTCTTCAAAAAGATCTTTTAGGCACATTGTCATGATGTAATAACTAGAAGATTCTAAACGAGTTGATGTATGCGAGCATCATTTGCAGCATAAAATAGTCCACAAGGAACAATAGATGAAGGGCTGTTTAAAGAAATATAGCGGGATGGAACAAACTATGCACTAATTGTAATGATTTGTTAGGTGACTCTATTAACAAAAAAGAATTGTTTTGTCAAGCAAGAGCCACAGTAGATTGTACCGATGGCGACATCAGTTTAAATCATCATTATCGACTTATGACACCAAGCGATCATGAGTATGCAGACTCAAGAATACTTATCCATATGTTCTGACTGTCTTGTACAAACCATTGACAAGCATGTGTAACGCCGGTTACACACACGGCGGATTTTTCCACCGCGGACAATTTACCGTCACGTCGCGTCGCCACCGTTCCAACAGTAGTTAATAGCCCACTGAAGTAAATTGGAGCTTACACATTAAACGGAAACACGTTTTACCGTCATGGTCCAAGTAGCGGCCTATGTGATCAAATGTACGTTTACACACAGCGGGTTTTCTACCGTTTCGAGCTGTTTTGTTTGTGAGTAAAAACCTGGCGATGATGGAGATTTTACCGCCTTGTTTTGTGAGCGGCGACGATCTATTGTCTGCGGGGGAAAAATCCGGAGTGTGTGTAACCGGCGTAGGTAACCGGGAGGAGAAGTTTCTTGCGCTATTGGTCTTTCATAGGTTCACCGGACATATAAAATATCAACCCTCTTTCGGCCAAGCAATGAAGACACCGTTTACCTATAATACAATTATACTCATTACAATAACTGTAGTAGATTCCGAAAATATACAGCTAGTAGAATGTTTTCCCATTATCATGTACCATGATTCAAGTACCTTAAAAGAAATCAATGACACAGGCGGGAACTATTCTGTCAAATGTGTGGATATTGGAGGTATTGCCACCAACACCCATCATAGTGTGCATATTTTAGAAGATGGGATAAATTATAATAAGTAATTTATATGTGGTTTTAGTATCAAAAATTATGCTAATGACATATGGATGGAAACTCACAAAAAGTATATGTAATCCGGCATTTGATTATAAAATGCAAGCAGCCTGAAACCGTAGAGTTTACGAGCGGCACTAAATTTTTTATGGCAATAAGTTCCTTTTTATGAAGTGTGCCTAATTTGATTGCGTTTTAAAATATTTTCCTAGTGAAATGTTCTGTGCTACGGTAAACATTTTTCCTGGGAATTATGTGGTAATTTTCAGTGATGAAAGTAAGTAATTTTGTCTGTCTGATATTCGCTTAGCTTATTTATCAAGCCAAAGTAATTGGGCTAATTACTTTACTAATATTACTTCAATAATAAAGTCGGTAAATAAAACAAAACTAATATAATACCATGAATATAAAAAACAACTCAATAATAATCAATTGAATGCACAATATAATAATGACCTGAATATTTTAATTAGGTGAATACCGGAGGTAAATCAATAACAATAAATTTGAAATCAGGTACAATAGGAATATGTGGAATATAATTAATTATATTAATATAGTCTGTATAAAATATATACGAAGTTCAGCGCTACTCATGGGCGCAGGCATTTGTTTTATAGGGGGTCGAAAGTAAAAGGTTTGTATGCATATTTTAAACACAACAACTGATATTGAATAATTGTATACATTTTACACGAACTTTATAAATTATTTTGTTAACAGAAACAATCAGGTCACTACCAACCACCATTAATTTTGATAAAATATTTTATAATAAAATGGATTACTGACTACTTACTGATTGATTTATATATTTAAATATTAATATATTAAATGAAATGCAAATATAGTTACTCCGGTTAAGAAGAGGACTTCTAAGAATCCGATGTGGGCCACAATGGAAAAGTATAACATCGTAAATACTATAGTTTATAGCAGTGTACCAGTTTTAGACCGAATTGTGTTATTACATTTGAATTAAGTATCCTACAAATTTGGCAGACGCCATCTGTCGGCGAATTGATTTTGATCCCAACAGGTAAACATAGTTTTTCTTGCGACAATATACGAATATTTCCCAAATATTGAAAATCTTTTCCATTGTTGCCAACATCGGATTCTTAGAAGTCCTTTTCTTAAGTTTGAAACAAATAGAAATTAATCTAAATTAAAAGCAAATTAATCAAAATCAGTTGTACATATGTCCTTATGCATCTAGATGTAGTAAACATATAAAAAAACAATATAATGTTATTTCCCATTTTATATCACAAGCAAACATTTTTGCAATAGGTAAATGGTTTTATTTTGATATCCCTATTTTATGCTAGTTTTATTCACACCTTCGTTACGCAATTATTCACTGGGGCTTATGTAAAGATTTCAATGGGTGGTAATAAACAGTGGCGTTGTGTGTGCACGCAATAAGATATAAGCGACAGGTGACTGTTCGCATGTGACCCTAATGGTGATTATGGACTGATGGGGAAGAAACTGGTGCTCGTATATTATAGTACATATATAGTAAACTGCAGGGTTTATAGCATCACCTGTTTATATTAAATCAGTGCTAAATTGTATAGGCTGATTTCCATGCTGAATTATATTCATATAATCGAAGATAGTAGTCAATGCTGAATTTAATTTTTTATTCGATTTTACAGAACAGAACTTTATATTATTTGCTATTTGGTCCAGTAACCCCATATTGCACAGTTCTACTAGTCACACTAACATAATCAACAGTTACATATTAGCTTATATACACCTTCTGCTTGTAGTTAGCTTTGTCCTTGTTTTAACCATTAGGCCAGGAAACGAAGACCGAAAAACCCCCCCAAATCGGAAATAAATATTGGTGAGCGGATTATTGTTTTAAGTTGTAGGGTTGACCCTTAGGAGTCACATACTCACATAAGAGACCTCATGCGTCGGCAGGAGGGGGGTGGAAAAGCAGGTTTTTAGGCTTTTCATTATTATATCGATAACTAAGCGTCCTAACGAAAAGGTCAATCTATACAAAATTAAAGCAAACTAAAACTAGCCAAGTTGTCTACTAAAAAATGTCTAGTAATTTTTTAACTAGGAGCAGTAGTTAATGGTATATATGATACTTTGAAAATGCGAAAAGTATGAAAAACCATGTTTTTTCAAGTTTTTGGAATGTTAGCTAAACACTTGGTAAATTATGCGACCTGTACGTGACATACATCATCAATCACTATGGTGAACAGTACACCGTGGTATTTGATCACTGCGGTGATGCCCTCAGCACCAAAAGAGCTGAGCGACATAGGCGACATCTAAAAACCTCATACCTTGTGGGAAAATTTTTGGACTCGTAAAAATTCGGTTATAAGTCGGTAATCTATGATTCACACAAATACAAATATTTTCTTTACTAAAAGACTTAAAATAAATTACCCACGTTATTCCAGATTTATCATTGGCACTAAGGAAAGATACCCCTGGGAGTAATAAAGCGATCTTCGCAAGCCTTAAATAAATTGCAAATAACTTTATCATTATACATTTCGGAAAAATGTTTATTTTATTACCACAGCCCCTAGTAAATTTTAGCATCGTTGCATGAAAAGTTGGGGAACGTAATATTCGTTTGCGCTGAAGTTGCTGCAGCATTAAAATGGAATATAAGTCAAGATCAGCATCAGAGATTGCAAATAATTCAATTTCTAGTCGGCAGCCATTAGGCCATCTCTTAATGTCTTCTTATAAGAGATATGTTTAACAGTTACATTTTACATTTACGGTTAAATAACCAATTTACTCGCTAGGAATAATTGACTTTTCGAGAGCGACGTTAATCTAATTGCCTCCGAGAAACTCGAAGCGGTTTCAATTATGGTGCAGAATTTAAGTATAAGGGAACTAATATTACATTATTGCACTCTAAGGTACCTATTAAATTACACCCTTTAAATGTGTAAATGTGTAAGAAATAGTATACCTATAATGTAAACATAACATATATATATATATATATATATATATATATATATATATATATATATATATATATATATATATATATATATATATATATATATATATATATATATATATATATGTATATATTGATAATTATCAATATAAATATATACGGCACTTAATTAATTATTATAATAATTAATTAGTTACAACAACTTCGTATTCGTTGTCTCATGGGATATACATACAAGTATCTCAAGGCGTTCAGTTTTGTAGAGTTAGAGGCATAATTGTATGGATATCCGAGCCAGTGATTAATACTATGAGGAAGAAGCGGTTCAGGGATTATGGCAGTGCTTAGAAGAGTGTGCTAATCCTGTTTACATTTGGATGTTTCTACTAAGTGTATGTTGGGTTTAGAGATGTTTGCTCTCTTATAATATCAATGTCTACATATATGTAACAATAATTTCATTTATGACCGCTTTATTATCGAGCCTTTTTTACTTTTAATAGTGGTATTGTTACAAAAATAATGTTGCCTGCAGTTTTGGGTAATTATATTATTTGTTTGTGCTTTTCTACATTGCAACTTGAGGCATTGTATGAAAAGTAAGTAAAAAACATGACAGTCATATTCACATAGAAAATTCAATCGTTGATATGTAGAGAGACAAAACGCTAAAACTATTATAGTTTGTGGGGATAACAACTTTTTGGAAATAAATATTACAAAAAAAATTGCTATTTGATATAATCGAATCGATCGAATTATACGAGGTCGATTCTTAATAATTATGGAGACTGTTTTTGTTAGATCATGTGCGCAAATAGCGGAGTATCAGTAAGATATAAACGTCAACACAAACCTAGATTTTCATCGAAATAAAATGTTTAAATGAAAATTGTCAGACCTTAACAGAAGTCTCTTTTAATTTATAAAAAAATATAAATTTCCTAATACAAATTTTACTAATTTAGACGATTTATTTGAATATTTCCCAAAACCTATGCAGAAAGGGAGAACAAAAAAACTAATGTTTGGTATACTCAACAATAAAAAATTAATTCAGAAACACTAAATAAATTAAACATTCTCCAAAATCTAAAACCGAAAAATAATGAATTATGCGACCAATTACAGAAGAAAAAAGAACCTATACCTATAACCAAAATGTAAATGTAAAAAAGGTCATTATACAAATATAATCAATAACTTCGATAAAAAATCTAATGCCCCCATGGAAAATAGTAAATACATTATTAAAGAGAAACAAAAGTGTCCCAAAAATAAAACTTAATCATGAAAATAGTCTTATATCTGATGAAAGAGAGGGTACCAAATGTACTTGGGACTTAATTATTTTATTTCTGTTATAGATAAACAGATCAAAACTAATTTGGGCAAAAATATCTTGAATTCGTGTACATCACTGAAATCTACAAATAAATTACTAATCTTTCATCCAATAACTGCAAAGGCAAATAAAAAATTGACGTTTTGACAAAATCTAACTAACTAACTAACTAACTACTGATAACAGTGAATAAAAAAAAACATCCAATAATTGTATTACTACATCAGGCATTCCACAGTGATTTTACAGCATGCGGTAAGTCATGACCCTTCTAATTATTATGTCAGTGTGTCTCCATCAACGGGTTTCCTTCATTTGCTTTAGTTCTCCTGACATCTAAGGCTAAGTCGGAGATTTCTCTTCCGATTACCATGGCATCGTCAATCTTACTTATAAGATTTAATGTTAAACTTAAGCAAAATGATGCTCTGGATAAAGTTGCTTAGCCATACACGATTTCTGTAACACATATTTCTGAAATTAAACTGCAAATGCCATATTTTAATTAATATTTTAATATCCAGCGTGTCCTGAATTACAAATTTTAATCATGTATTTTACATCGAAAAATAATACTAGTTTGCTATATAAAATATATTCGAGAAATGCTTCGTTAAGAAAATACAAGATGTACAAGTTTGGTTCGCAAAAATAAAATTTATTAATTGTTACGAAAAGATTCGCGTTTTAGCGCATTTTAATTATATATCTTCTAACGCATATTTTATATTTCCTAATATAAACTAATGTAAGTAAAACAAAATTATAATAATATAAAATTCAATCCTCCATTATTATCATATTATATTATTATGAAACCAGCATTCCCCAGATAGACTACATATTCCATCACTGGCTTGATATTTCTCCTAATTTTCTACATCGAGAGTTCAAGCACACATTGGGTTAAACTAACTAGCATGATGGCTTGGCAATATACATAGCTAATATTTCTCATGAATTTCTAGAGTTCATTGTTAAAATCCATCTATCCACGCAGTTGAACATGAATATGTCATATTTTCTATGCATTTGTAGTCTTGGCTGGTGGCTATTTTTGGAGCTACCCCACGTGTTATACATCATTGGAAAGCCCTTTTTATTGCGCATATAGTAGAGCATAATTTTTGGAAATCGGTTGATATTTTAAAAAATATTCAATCTGCACACTAAAACTTACCACCGCCTCTAATTGAAAAACCGCATTTCTTTTCTTACCACAATAAAGACGTTGCTGAAATACGTCGCGCACATCTACAAAAGTTTCTTGCCTAATATCCCTGCACAAATTCCTTTGCTGCTTCACAAATCCGTCAAGGCCAAAGCATATTTGGAAGGGTACGTGATTCTATGCGTTGACCAACGGAAGCATGTATTGGAAATCATGTTATCCATTTTGAAGAATTATTGTAATATAAATTAGGTAAGTACTTATAATTTACTATATTTATTGGAGTCCTGGCAATTACAGAACCTCAGCTACAGATAATCTCTCCTACGGTTCCGTTTAGCCATTATATCACTATCTGTTCCCATGTTATCAGTTTTCGAAATAATTTACATGATAAAATATATTTAAAATGAAGAATATACCTATTCCCCTCTATAGTTGTAATCCATGATCAAAAATTGCTTGCATTAACTGCAATATTATGTATCAAAGTGTGCATGTCAGAGATTACTCAATTACGATAAGGGGGTTAAAAGGTTCTAAAAGTATATAAGCAAATTTGAAAATGCAGAGTGAAAAATGTTCAGATATCATGTTACAATGCATTTAACATATTACTCTAATATGCAGGTGAAAGCGGAGTAAACCTTCGAACTTATTACTTGGTTGATATATATCTGAAGTCGGTATAATCAGGGCCGTAACTAGACAAAAATTTACTAAAGGCAGCTCCAATTTTGGCGCTCCAGTATTTTTTCTTATTTAAATAAAACAGTATAAAATTATATAGTAAGATATATAATTATTGTTAAATTAAGTACAAAACCACAAAACGAAAACAACAAAAACATAACCTATGTATTCAGGTACCTATATGACTTGTAAAGTCAAAATAAAAAGTTAAAACGTTAACAGTAGCAATATCACAAAAACAAATAGGTACACAAAAATACAAACAACTCAAAAATAATATAAATACCAAAACTTGATTAAAAACGAACTTTTCGGGTTTTCTATAAATCAAAATCTAGTAGGTAGGTAATAGGTAAATTTAAAGAAATCGACCCCGTTACTGTTATTTCTATAGAAACTAAGGCTGAGTGGCTTAATTTTTCCTTGATCTTATTTAATTTTTAATAAGCTTTAATTTGGAAAAAGAGCGTTCAAAGTTGCACTTGTAACGGGTAAGGTTCAAAAAATTTGGATTGAAATTGAAAAATTTGAATATTCAGAAACTAAGTTGAATTTAATTAAGTTTTGGTATATTTCAAATATCGATAGCTTTTCCAAAGCAAAACGTTCTTTGGCTTGAAATGTAAAGCTTTTCGCTTCGTGTACAAATTCAACTACATCCAAATCGTTGGGATATTTAAAGCATAAATCCGTAATATGTGTTTTTAAAGTACTAATATCTATTTGGACAACGATGCCCGATCTAGAAACAAAAAATCTGACGAAATTTCATTTAGATTAGTAAGTATATCATTCATTTAATTCAAAACGTATGGAGTCCATTACTTGACAGAATATTCCCCTCAGGTTTACATCTGGTGTTATACTTGCGTCCGAACTAAGCTCTCCAGGATTTTTTTTTATTTTTCGTTTTCGAACCTGATGTTCCGCAGGGACATCACAGCGCTGGCAAATATCTTTGGCAACATTCTCGGCTTTTTCAAAACCATAATTTCGAAATTTTGTTATTTCTTCAAGTAACCTTTTAATGTGCCTACTTATTATATCTACTGTTATATCTTTTTTTTTGTAACAAGAGATTTATTTTATTTATCTTTTCGAAAAGTAGAGACCAAAATACTAAAAGAATGATAAAGTTAAATTTACTTAGATTTTTTAAACAATTTTTGGCGCCACTAACAGTGTCTTCGGAGTAAACGACTTCGGAGTAAAACGTCCTTAAATTATCGCTAAATTTGTATCGCTAAAACCTTTAAGGGTGACATTTAGAGTACTCTTTAGTCTATCCCACCTGATAGTTGAATGTACAAATAAATTAAAAAGATTTTGAATAGTACCAAAAAAGGTTATTATTTATGTACTCACTGATGCGCTGTGTAAAGCTACCAAATTCAAACTGTGTACAGAACTAGAACTAGAACAAATCTTGCACAAGGATTTTGTTGTACAATTCCAGCTTGTTTTTAGAGTGTTTGGCGCTCGGTGCCCTTCGTGCCTTTGTCGCCTATTCCTAGTTACGGCCCTGGGTGTAATTCAGGGATATAACATGATACGATTCATTTGTTTAATAATTAAAAACAGGTTTATTTTTATATAGCTAAAATATTAATTATATAGCGTTTTTGTTAGTTGTCTAGTAAAAATTATTTATTGTCACTATCTTTAGTATGTATGTAAAAGTGGAATCTACCAGAGGTTCCACTCACTCGAAGTAGGGCACGATCTACCTTAGAAAGCTCTTGAGTATCTGTCAGTTGACAGTCAGCCTAGAGGACTCTCTGAGCTCTCAAATATTATATAGTAAAACTAAAAATCGACCAGACTGAAACGTAAAAAAAAGTTCTCTCCAACGCCAAATGGTTCGATACACTCCTCTTAGTAAGTTGTAAAAAGTGTAATTTATTGAACAAAAATGGTCATATACATAATTATGGTAAAGTGAATAAATAGTTACCGAGATACGTAGGGGACAAAAATGATATAATTCCCCGGATCAGCAAATATAGCTGTGACGCAGAAAGAAATCGTACTTTTGTATGTGTCAATATGATGCCTACGCTTTAGCAACAACACCCTGATAGAATTTGCCATCAAGTGCAGCAATGGCTCAATGAGTGTAATACAATAAAATTGCTCAAATATTTAAAAAAAAATGTAACAAAAATGTTAATTGGGATCGAACAAGATGCGTAGTGAATGTGGCATTTAATATCTTGGACGAGACACACGTACAGCAAGAATAATTGGCTTATGAATATGAAATAGGTACGTAAGGAAACACTTCAGGCATGCAGCTAGCATATGATAGGACAAATTAGCAATATGTAGTTAATTAAGTGGTTCCGAAATCGTGAAACCATTTCATACGTAATAGATCAATTATATAACCGTCAAATACATAAACATGGAACATTAAGCAAATTACGAGCACTTATCCGAACATAAATCCAAGATAATATAATTAGAAACCTTCGAGCCATAAGAAGTCCGGCGTATTAGAGCCCGTATGCGGCTTCTCGTTCCTTACTGATCACACAAAAAAACCGTAACTCGATTGCTACGCGCGACCAGATAGACAACTCATCCCACATTTATGGGCTCATAGGTCCCCTTAACTGCTTGTATCGGGAGAATTTGTCGAGAATTGGGGAATGTAGGAATTGGCTGGATGTATGAAAGGTGATATATAATACTGGTTATAGAGTATTGGAAATGAAAATAAAGTAGGTAGCTGCTGTTTTACCACAAGCTACCAATTCGTCCTCTCTAAGATATGTTATATTGATTGGTGACGAACAAAGGAAAATGTTTTATTGGGTTACGGCTATTGAGTTATCGTGGGATGCAGACTTCCTCGTGGGTGGATTATTTGCAAAATCAACGTAATATTACGGATATAAGGAAGTTCCATTAGGCAAATAATATAAACGTTTTTTTCATATACCTACTTACATTAAATATATTATAACATATAAAGTGGAATGCCTAAATGTTATAGGTTATAACAACCTTTTTTAGCCTGTCTGGTTTTAACTTTTCTGCAAGTTATAGGAACAAATAATGTGTAGGCAATGATGAATACAATATTTTTTTAAAACTTAATAGTCCTCGGTCCCACTAAGAAGATATGGATGTAACAACTTAGGAAACTGCCTAAACACTATCCTCGATGCACAAGTTATAGATTAAATTACAATTTTTAATATTACACACAATAACAAGTTGAAATTATACAGAAATTACAGAAAAACACATCCACTATGGATTTATGCAAATTTCTTAATTACTATATTATTTTAGTTAACTAATTTAACTGGATATTTTTGAAGAAGAACTATATGCATGGCTGTCTAGCCTCAAGCTTATCTGTCTCAAGCTTATCTTATTTTTGCATAATTTAAAATGTCCATGTTTACTTTGTCATTACTTAAAATGTCATTCTTGGTTATTAGCTTACTTTTCTGCTTACACACTACACTTATTTAACTAATTAATTTTCTTGGGAGATATTTACAGGGGGCACGCGTAATGCGTGGTAATCACGTTAGGTTACATTTTGTTAATTTTTAATGTTATTTAAAAAAATTACATGGATTATTTACATATGGGAATGGCTCACTACTTTGTGACTTGTTTAAAACTACTAAGTAAACTTATATCACTACTTAATTGTCTTTGGAGATTATATACACACGGACACGCGAAGTCGCGTGATTGACACCATGGCCTACATTTTGTAGCTTCCTAAAGACTTATTTTCTGTAGCTAGGTAAGATCTCCCCGGAGAACAATAACATTTCCTGAAGTGTATATGTTTTCTGTTTGTTAAAACCATTTGACAACCAAACAAATTCTTCTAATAATTACTTTTTTCTTAATTTTAGTATTTTATATTTAGCTATGTTTATCACACTTTAAATAGAATTTAGAAATTTATTTAGAATTTAGAAATTTAATTTGGAGCTATTATTCACTTTTCATGCCCGCTACAGACTGTTAAAGATACCTGTTGGCATAAAAGATGATCAACTCACACTGACCTTTCTTGGAGATTGAAGCCTCGAACCCAAGTTTTAATCTGGATGCCAATGTTTTGACATATTTATATAATTATTCTTAGTTTAGTATTTCTAAGTTGTTCTAGTCTCTAATCTCTTATTATAATACGTTATGTTATATTTATAAGCATCATTAATTGATTTTCTTATTATTTATTTATTTTATTATAACGGATTTACTCCGCTGCCACGGGGACGCGGTTAGTCAATGACGATACCATTCGCTCCATCTCTGTTATGCTTACGCTTGTGTGCTTCAGCAGTTTCTCTCTCTGACGCATGCTATATAATATATTTAGATTTTACGGTATTTGTCTATT
>CAXKVY010004279.1:0-21185 GCA_964058915.1 Tetropium fuscum
GGACCTTCGTTTTCGCACCAAAACCTTACAACTACTAGCTGGGTTGCCTCCCGTATGGGACCTCAGTACCTTCTGACGAAAGTCGGCTAACTAACAACAAACTCTTCAGATTTGTATCTTGAGAATGACTGTAGGTTAAAACACAAGTATGACAACTCTTGTAAGTTTTCATTTTACTTTCACCTAAGTGTCCAACAGCATTATAGCGATTCTTTTGAATAGAGATCGAGGGTTTCTCTGCCGTGCTCTTTCCCCTCGTGAATTCAAGGCTAAGTACGGCATTTATTTATTTTATATTGTTCATAAATTTAATACCTGTTTAAATAAAGCAGTAGGTGTATTAAAATGTTTAGTCTATTCTTTTTCATCTCAAAACTTCCGCTTTTCGTTAGTAACCAGTGCATCTCGGACAGGGTTAATTTAAATTAAATACAACGTAGGGTAGGTATTTCCCCTTTTGACGATCACGTACCCCGGCCATGTGTTTCTCTGCTTATTATGTTTAACCGACCCGGGTTGGTTACATTACAGTATATATGCCAGTAGTAACATACCAAATTTGCAGCTTCGAAAAATCTGTCTGATCTGCGCAATTCCCAAAAAACTAAAATGTTTACACTAGTTTCGGTGTTTGCTCAATATCTCCTAAAGTATGCGTCATACGGAAAAAGTTCTGTAGTTTTTCAAAGTAAATTAAATATAGAACAAAACACCAAAAGTGCCGATAGAATACGACGCGACGCTCTGCTGATATACTTCGAGAAGATATTGGACCATTATCCAACTACCCCAGTAAAAATAAATGGCCGGTGACTATATTTGCCGAACGAGTTGAGTTTTCTCCACATGCTAAGGGAATATTATTACCCTTTAATTATATCGCAATTACATATTTTTTAATACACGAATTAAAAACGTTACTATGGGAACTGTTTAATTGATCTTTCCCAAAAATTTTTTTTTTCGAAATTTTGATTTTATGCCTATTGTGCCAAGCTGTTATTCAAGCCCGTGGGGGGTCATACTCGATATTGAATATGTTTAATTATAGCGATCTTTCCTTAAGATTATTGACTGCTGACACTGTTTTTTTTTAAATTGTTTTCGTTGGGATTTTTTTTATTATCGTCACCTAAATTGCGAAATATTGTTATTGTTTGATAAATAAGATGTTATAGAAGTCATGTAAAAAGTTTTAGTTCATTCCGTTAAGGCAATAATAAGATATTACAGTTTTTAGTTGTGGAGGAATATGTTAATGAAAAATATTCATTATCTACCAGATGCCAGAGGGGGCGAACGCCCCCCCCCCTCTGCCCCCCTTGGTGACGCCCATGCATCTACTATATATGACTTTCTTCGTGGGATGAGTATAGTTTTCCCGATATTTGGTAAGATAATATCTTACCATTATTATTAAAACGACTTTTTCACTTTTTGGAAAAAAATTTTGAGCAGTATCTCGGAAAGATCTGAACGTACGCAGCCCAGTTTGGGCTTAAATTGTGGCAAATTGTGGCGAATCTACTTTAAGAATAGATAGAACTTTTTCTGTAAGACGCATACTTTAGGAGATATTGAGAAAAAAATAAAACGAGTGCACAATTTTTGTAATTTTTTGGACATTGGTCTTTTGAAGTTGCAAACGTGGTTTCTTAATATGTGCTAACAACAAATTAAAAAATTGGACTACATGATCTTTTGCAAGGTAGGATGTATAAATTGACTGGCCTATACAGGCAAATGTTAATTAATTGTCAGATTGCCTGATAATAAAATAAAAACAATAGGACTGAATTATTGAATAAGGAGAATATACTGTCATTGGTAGGTAATACCACCACAAACATGAGGTCTTACTGCAGCTACTGTTACTACTTAAGCTACTTACTGCCAACGGGAAATATCCCCTCGTCTTTAGTATTAGATGTCACCCAAGGAACATCATACACATTTCCCGCTTTCAGTAATCTATAGGGCTGGTCGGACAAAAATGGATTTGGTCCTCCCTTCTCAACTACCGGTCCAAAAATCGTAAACGGAACAATGTCCATGAACACAAGTAACACCTCCATAGCCATCACAAGATCGCTCCCTGCTACTCCCTTCATGCATTCGATCATCTCTTTTGTTGTTGCCGTGGTACAGTTAACTTTTTCAGCGACGGCTTTCGCCTTTGCCAACGGCTCCTCAGTAACTGCCCACGACTGAAGTGCTGTTCCGCTTTGAGAATAACCTCTATGAAATAGACCTGCACTAATCATGGTTAACTAAATACATTCCTGCATATTTTTGTAAATTTATTTAAAAGTTTCCACGTAACAAAAGTTGCTGGCACAAGATACGTAAAGGGTTTTCCAAAAATTTTGTCAGCTAAGTATCCACTTTGGCTCGCTTAACACGTTGTGCAAATTAACACATTAAAAATGCATATACAGCGTGATCAGTTGAGGACACGAAGCGGCTGTAACTCGGCTGCCATTCATGCTACGATATTAGGGTAAAAACTATCTACCCCGAAAATAATTTGATTTAAAATAATTTTGAATTCCTAATTTCGTCGCTATGCTAATTTGCTATGGTGCCTCAGGAAATCCTTAATTTCCCCAAATATTTTCGGTACAAAGTATTTCTTCTATTCTTCGGCTATTTCTTATTTGTTTTTATTTAAAAGTAAACTATTTCATGTACTGGGTTCCCCATAGATAGTTGGGATTATCTTCTGTAGTCTTTGGGATTTAAGTAAATTATTAATCAAGTAGGCTCCTGTCACAAATAAATTTTAACTTATAATTTCGTGGAACGTCATTTTTCTACGAGAAGTTTGTTAGTTTTCATCAATAATTATTGAACTTTCATGGATTACTCAGTCCAACAACGTGTGTATTGTGTAGAAACTTACATAAGAAGCAATTCGATAGAAGAAGTTAGTCGTGCATTCCGGCCTCAGTTTAACAACAACAATAGGGGTCACGCGCCAAATCGTAAAACTGTTAGGTTATGGGTTCGTCATTGGCGTGAAAATGGTTTTGTAAAAAATTTTGCCTGGACGTCGAAGAACAGTTCGTACACCAGAAAATATTGAACGAGTTAGAATTGCGTTTACGAGAAGTCCTGTAAGGTCTGCTAATCGACAAACCCTTATTCTAGGAATATCGAAGGGAAGCTTAGATCGAATTCTTCATAGGGATTTAAAATTTCATCCCTATAAATACCAAATGGCACAGCGCCTTAGCAATCAAGATAGAGAAGCAAGGTTAGGATTTTGTCAAGAATTTTTGGATTTACATCAAGGAGCAATTCACAGTCTCCTAATGACCGAGGAGGCAAATTTTTATTTGAACGGCATCGTCAATAAACAAAATTTTAGATACTGGTCAAATGAAAATGCTCGTGAAATCTTTACACAGAACCTCCATAATCCAAAAGTTGTTGTGTAGTGTGGAGTAGGATCTTTTGGTATTATTGGCCCTTATTTTTTTGGGGATGAAAATAACCGCGCTGTCTGTAACAGTAACATCCGAGCGCTACGTTAATATGCTAGAGACATTTCTCATTCCAGAATTAAATAGACGAGGATTACAAAACAATGCCTTACTATTCCAGCAAGATGGGGCAACAGCTCATACCGCCAGAAACTCAATGAGGGTCCTGCGAGAAATGTTTAATGGCCGACTCATTCGTCGATTCGGAGATTTGCCTTGGCCTTCGAGGTCCCCCGGCTTAACGGCACCCGATTTTTCCCTGTGGGGATATTTAAAAGCCAAAGTGTTTGCGAGTCGTCCAGGTACAATCGGGGAACTGAAAGTCAAAATTCGTGAAGAAGTTGAAGGAATAGACGAAGGTTTGCTACACCGTGTAATGAATCACTTTTTATCCAATATTAAAAAATGTGTTGAAGTTGGTGGAGGCCATTTAGAAGACGTGATTTTTAAAAGTTAGATTTAAATTAGCCAAATATTTATAAGTTATCATAAATCTCAAAGAGTTACATAATATATTTGGAGAAATTTAACTTTTTACATTGAACGTTTTACCCCAATATTGTAACATGAATGACCAATGAAACGTTTGACAATAAATCGAGGAAGTGGCAATACTTTTTGGATATCACCAGAGCCTTCTATGCCAGAGTGATAGTAAATTACCTTTTGACCACGGTGATAAATAGTGATAGTGTACGCTAACAGCCCCTGCTGATAGACCCGTCAGCGTCACAGACTCGGGATTTCCTCCAAAGTGTTTTATGTTGTCCTTGATCCATTTTAGAGCCAGGCTCTGGTCTTTTAATCCATTGTTTCCAGAGACTACGTCATCTTCGGTACTTAGAAACCCTAGGAATAACATGGTAATTATTGTATTTTTTCCGGGTGGTGTCTGAAATGTTCTTGGCAATAAAATACTTGATGAATTGCACAATTTTTTTCTTGAAAATATAAGTACTCAACTTTAATCTCCATCAAAGTTGAGGCCTTTAAACTATCTCGGTTCCAGAAGGTCGTAAAAACGTTTTTTTTAAGTCGTTGAAAAATGTCAGCAATATATTTCCGTAAGAGCCATTATCGAGAAATGAAAATTGAAAAAGATATTTAAGAGCAACATGCCCAAAAAAATTTAATTTAATTTTCAAAGGCATTTAAATTTAAAGTAATTTTGGGAAACTTAAAATTCATAAAATTGTTACCATTCTTTTTTACTATGATAGTACAACTCTTCAAGAAAAAAATGAGCTTCGGATCGTTACTCTAGGACCATCCGTCGAGACATTGCAGATTTTTCGGACCGTCCTTTTTTCGAAAAATCGAAATATTTCTAAAATTATTTTAAAAATTTACAAATACGTTATTTTTTGCTTGCCGTGGGCTACACTTACACCAAGTAGCAAGTTTTGAAACGTCAATTTGATAAAGATACAGCAAAAAATATCGATTTTTGATGGTGTATTCGATATATCTGGAAAATCATTTAATTACCCATAACGTTCTCATTTAAATTCGCTATTTATTCGCTAAGAGCTATAGTTTTTTTTACTTGCGAAAACCCGTTCTTCTCAACTTTTAGGTTTAAGTTCGCTATTAAAATGCCAAGGTCAAGGAACGCTATCTTTCATAGATTTTTTTTCTTTGCGACCATACCATAATTTTTATAGCAATTTAAACATTTGACCTTGGGACTGAGTGACGTCACACAGCCTGGAATTAAGTTGACAGCATTATTTGTCGGAACGCCTAAATTGCCCATGCCCACAGCTGTAGTTTTGTGGTTATGTTTTGTGCGTTCCTCTACTCATTATGTTTTGCTTTGTTTCTGTAGAAGTGTACATTACTGTAAGAAAATGGGGCCGGGATTTTCTAAAGGAAGTGCAGAAAATCTGCCGAAAGTTGATGGAGCGCGGTGGACGAGTTTTACATGTCAAATTAGTTTATTTAACAGCAGAACTCAAGTGTCAATTTCAACGTCAATTGTCAAAAAGCAGGGAACCAATTTTGGAATATTATACACCGTTGTGTCATGTTCAAGGTCGTTGGCTCTGTGACGTCACTAAGGAAGGATACGTCACGTTACGTATAAGCTTTATTTCCGCACTTTTGGAAGTTTTTTCGATAAAAATCGTGCTCAAACAAAGTTCCGCCATATTTTTTTAATAAAACTATCACACAGAGCAATAAAAAAATCACTCTTCTCGAGTCAGAATCGTTCGTGGAAATAATTGAGGTTTATATTTCCATCGATATATGCGTCACTAACTCGGCGTTTTACAGCGCTGGAAAAACAAAAGCGTTTAAAAACGATCGAAAAATGATCAGATGAGGTTATTGATAAATATGTACAGGGTTTGTTGCTACTCTATACGTTTTACTCTATATCCGGAAAATATTCCAAATTTAGAAAGGTGTTACATTACGCCCCGGTGCTACAATAGAAAACCGAGGCGCGTAGCGCCGAGGTCCTTTATAGGGCTGAGGCTATAGCCGAGGACGGCTGAAATGGCCTTTCATAGAAATATGTATCATATTCTTATCATTTCTTTTTAAACAACAATTAAGAAGTTAGGTACATACAAATTTAACATGATCATTCGGAGGAAAATACTACCCCCACAGAAAAATATGGGCTGGCTGAAAGCTATGATTGGAACACAGACTATGATTGGAACACAGAACATTAAAAGATACAGTTTTTAGAGGTCCTCCTACTTACCAAAAATTGCTAGGCGATAATTGAAGCTGACATAAACAACATCTTTATCCATTATGAATGTGGGTGCTGCCATATACTTGGGGGCCCCTATCATGAAAGCTCCTCCATGGATGTGCACCACTACGTCCAAGTTCTCGGTTCCATTAATATTTTCTCTTGGCACATAAACATATACGTAGAGACAATCCTCAGTCCCTACAGCCAAAGTTTACATAATAAAATAACTGTAAACTTTGCTACAACATGATACTATATTATGTTATATTGGCTTTTTATCATGTGAAATCTATAATTTTGTCTATTAACTATTTTTCAATATACGTAACCAAGGCTCAACATAATACCTACCATCGTTTTCGTAGTGTTGATTTACACAAGTTTTTGCTTCTTGCTTGGCAACGATTTATAAATATACAAAACACAAAACCAATCAAAAGTCAAAGACTGAATATCTCGAACTCGAATAGTACTATTCGATTTAGTAGGTGAGGTAGTTATGGCAGGTGAGTAGGTTAGTAGGTGAGTAGTAAGACTCCTTAATGCCGATTCACAACCTTACGAAATACTGGTAAAATACGAAACAATCAGGTGATTTAGAGATTTTTAAGACATTATTTTTTATTTTATTAAGAAACCCGTCATTTCCAAAAGACTATCTTACCCATAGGTCCACGCATCATTGTCAGAGGAAATAGACTCAGGCATCCATATGTGTTTTTAGCCTCGAGCACACCCTCCCAGTTTTCTGGTGGCGACGGTTCCTGAAAATGAGATAAACTTAGCCCAGTAGGCAGAGCAGTAAAAAGGACTATATCTGAAAATTATTCACGCAGTTTTGATTTCCGGTGCATGGAGTAGCGTCAAGTGTCAAAATGTCCATCTTCCGACCTCGAAATCCTTGTGGAAATATTTCAAAATTAAAAGTTTTTTCGAGAAATATGTTCTCGTGCGTTTTCAGAATCGTGAGTTTCCGTGGACATCTAGAGACTTTTCGCCATTAGTATGCATAGACATCCTACCTCCAAACACTGTTTAAATATCATTTTTTTAATAGATTTAACTTACAGCAAATCGTAGGTCTCCAATGGGTGGCTTCGCATATGGAATTCCTTCAAAAGCAGAGAAAGTCCGCCCACCATAGGATTTCTTGTAGGACCCAACTAGACTGCCTTGAGGTATGTTAATTACTGGTTCTGCTAACCCATAACCTACAGAAAAATAGGAAACAGTAGCGTTACAATTCCCTCAACAAACAAATTAATAGGTTAATAGTTGTGTTTACGCCCGTATATATTGGAAACTATCCGAGTAAAATTAATGAAATAAATCTTGTGCTATATTTTATCGCTAGGACGCATCGTTTCCGAGATATACTTGAAAAAATTAAAAAGGTGACCTTCTACGTGCCCCCCTGCCAAAGACGACTTAAGCATTCTTCAGGCTAACATCTTGGTCTATAATATATTATTGTATATGCACAATAATATGTTTTTAGTATTGTGGAATTTGATATTTTAATCGAATATTGAGAAATTTGAGAATTACATGTGGCAACTGTGGTTTTTCCTATACGCGGCCAGTTAACTGCAAATACTTATTAGAAAGACTGTACTACTAGATACTACTAGAGATTATTTCAGCATTCGGCCGCTAGAGGTCACATCGCTTCTCTTTAAATTCGAATACAAATTCAAGATTTATACTTACGTCGTTGATTGATCATGATCACGTTCACGTCTAATTTATTTATGACGCTGATATTATAAAAACTCCAATTTACTAATGATTTATATTAGCTCTACCATTCCGTTCTGTTCCGAAATTTATAGATATCCCTGTCGCGTCCAGCAGAAAGCTACCCGCTTACCCCAGCCACAACGGTTCGAACTTAGCTAAATAACACTGAAAACGTTTTAGTTGATTAATTTAATTTTCGTGTCTGTCACACCTAACTTTTGACATTAACATCTTTGATCTGATTTTAAATATAATATAAATAACAAGTCTCCGACATACTCCCACCTGAGGGATTTTAAACTAAATAATAACAATTCCTCATAATGATACTACTAAATTTAACTATTACTAATTAAGTACTACAAAACCTCAATGGTAGTTTCACTACACGTCCACTACGAGTAATTTGACATACGGATGCTCTGCTTTCAAGGCCAGAGTTACTAGCATTGGGCACTCCCGCACTATAACTAGCGTATTCTTCCTATCTTTTCCAATCTCCTCTTCGTCACACTCAAAATGCTGCTGAGCCAATCGCTCCAGAGGCTGACGCAACCAATTGGGCTACTCCCACCATTTGGACTCAAATAGATGCTTAGCAGAATACCTACGTGATGGGGGGTTAGCCGGATTCCAACTTCCAGGTACATGTCTCCATGACTCACTTGTAGTCAAGGAACGTATCTCTGACACCCGATTTCCTACAAAGGGGGACCAATCATCTTTCCGATGTATCCACGAGATAACAGTTGAGAAGTCACTCCATAGAACAGTTGCACTGGCATCGCAAAATGTTTGGAGACTCCATTTTCCTAAACCATCATCATCAAAATCGAAACCAATCCATCTAAGGATTTCTATATTAAACAAATAGTGTAGTTCGCTAACCCAAGAGCGGAAAACCCGTTCCTTATCAGAATCCACTGATCTGTCCCAACTTAGCTGTTGTTCCCATTTTTGTTGCAATAACAGTTTTGGAGTCAGAGTGGCTGGACAAGTGAACGCTATAGGGTCGATTATGCGCTGTGCTGTAGATAGAATCAGTCTAATTATTACTTTGTTCCCTAAATCGGATATGTCTCTAACTGACTCTCTGCTGATAGTCAAAATATCTTTTGCCGGATTCCACTTCAAACCAAGTAAAGGCACAAAAATATCTCCTCGCCTACGGTCCGTATACTCCCACCCTCTCAGCTCAAATTAAGTTTGATCTAGAACACATACGATACACTTCAACCGTGCTCTGCATTTCTTAGACTGATGTCCTATCTTCAGACATCGAAAACAAGCTCTCTTCTTTGTTAACATATCCTTTTTACGGTCAAGTGAAAGTTCTTGCGCTTTAAAGCAAGTCTCATTGCTATGGGCACCTTCACAAAATAAACACTTAGCAATATTGCAATTAACTAACCCAGCTGCTGTGAGTAGTGACTCTGTCGATATTTGTCTCATTCTTCTATTCTGTGACACTGTAGAAATAGAAGTCAAACCAAATCCTTCGGCTGCTAGAGAAATTCTCTGCTTATTTTCGGCCTCAGCGCGTAGAAAACTTAAAAGATTCTGCAACCTAATCTCTAATGGAGCGTCGCCACATAATGCTACGGGTTGATTGTTGCCACTACTCTCTCTATTACTTGTACCCGGACCATTCGAAATGAAAGTCGATCTTTGCCATATTCGTAAAAGTTCTTGTGGCAAACAAGATTCAATTAATGGAAACAAAAGCGCTGCGTACTTGTCTGATGTGATCCCTAACGTGTCGAGCGCCCTTAACTGAGTCTCAATCAGATCGTACAATTTCGACAAATCCTGCTGCTTTTCTTTTGATACAACGTTATTTAAAACCAATTTTAGTAATCCGCGCACGTATACCTCAATCTGTAGGTCCTCACGCCCGAATCTCGCGGTCAAACAGTCAATAATCTTTTCATAATTATCATCAAGCACAGGAAAACTATCTACAATTTGACGCGCACGACTTCCAGCAACCGTAGCCTGTACCAAATAGTCTATCTTATCGCAATTATCCAACTGAGTATCAGCATGAATTTTCCTGAACTGAGACCAGAACGGTAACCAGTCTCCAATATTACCATCATACTGCTTAAATTGAATAGCAGGCAACTTAAATTTCCTCTTACCTCGTACGTCATCAACATAAACTACTTGGCTACTAGAAGTTCGTACTGACCCTCGCACAGACCAAGCATCCTCTACAACTTCCAACAGCTTGTCAACTTTTAATTTAAGTGTTGCGAACCTCTTCATATAGCTCTCCCCTTGCTCAAGGTCTAACAATAGTTGTTCTTCAGTCGCTTGTGCCTCCAACAACAAACTATATACTTCCGAGTTTATCGTGCTGAGTTCGTCAAACTTTACGCATTCCCAGGCAACATCGATGTCCTCCCGCACGATAAGACTTTTTATTAACATATTGTCTAATTCGTTGAATGCTTTAGTGACAAAGGACCGAAGCACTTTTCTATGTTTTTTCTTGGCTTCCATTGAATCAGTCATAATACTTCCAACCAACTTCCTGATTCTATCAGAGTACTGTCTAAGATAATCTAAAAGTGTCCTGTCACGGTCGCCATTAAATATGTCGCGTCCAGCAGAAAGCTACCCGCTTACCCCAGCCACAACGGTTCGAACTTAGCTAAATAACACTGAAAACGTTTTAGTTGATTAATTTAATTTTCGTGTCTGTCACACCTAACTTTTGACATTAACATCTTTGATCTGATTTTAAATATAATATAAATAACAAGTCTCCGACAATCCCCACGGTTATCGTATCTTTCCGGATGTAGGTAATGAAGAAAAATCTTCCTAGGTGCATACCTTCTTATAGATATAATATATAGGATAATATACGCAGAAACCAAAATAATATGATATGATATTATGTGGTAAATTATGATTACATAATAAATAGGTAAATCAACTTCAGTCACTATCAGTTTTACTCTGATAGGTACTCGAAGAGAGTAACTTACTGACACACTGACAGTTAATAAATTGGTGGCTTAACCAGAACAATTTCTTTACAAATAGGTACCAAACTTACCCACTAAACTAGCCAACAGCAATATTATTTCCATTTTTCCGTAAACATAGACAACAACTGAAATAAAATGTTTACTATTCGATATAGGTATTTATATTTCTTCTTTGTTATCCAAATAATGACACGAAACGGAAATTAGGTACACGATTGTTTTACGGAAATCACGGATATCTATTATCTATTGTATCTTCTATGCATTTATTTTTACATTAGGCTTTTGTATTATGTACATCATTACCCACTTTTAGCGGAAATTAATTATCCAGAATAATTAATTTTTGTTATTTACGTAATTAACTTAGATACCTATTTCGGGCTCATATATACCTAATTCGTTACCCATCAATTCGTTTTTCGCTTACCTATGCGTACATAGTGGTATTGTCTGTAATAGTCATATATGAGAATGAAAAAATGCTGCATCGTCAAAGGATGCGGCTACGCTTTGACGAGATCAAAGTCGGCTCGCGCCGCTCATCAAAGACATCGGGTTTCCCTTTGACGATGCGGCATTCTTTCATTCTCATATATGTCTGTGTCAAACTATACTAGATTAGTATTAGGTACTAAAAATACAACGTAACTAGTTGACTAGATTTAATGATAAGATATCTTGAATATTACGTCTTAACACAGCAACTAGTAAAAGAGTATACCTACCTAACGTAATCATATATAGTGGCGTTTGTTAACTGTTGATGTAACTGTTATTCGCAATAGCCAAAAGCGCCCACTGCCCGAAATTTTTGTCCGCAACGCGTTATGGGTAAGGTAATTTACACACGATGCGTTTAGAGAGTGTTTTTTCGAACAGTGAGTAAATAAAATTAACCAGAACGCGTTGTGGGTTAATTATGTCACCCGCAACGCGAAATATGTGTTCGCGCGATTTTGTTTTGCTTTGTGCATTATTTGTCCACGTCGCGTTGTGGCTATTTGCGCTTTACCCAGAACGCGTTGCACGTGCACAGCCGACATCTGTTGAAAAGTTTTAACCTCAAAATAAACTCAATATTGCTAGTGCATTTTCATATGGTGGGTGTGGTTCTAGTAAATTTTTCAAGATGAAAGCTGAATTTCAGCGTAGATTACGGGAATTAATGGTAGAGAAGAAAGACAGGTCGTTGTTATTATCAGATGAACGTTATTTAGAAATTATAAACGAAACCAAAGAGGCGCTACAAAGAAAACGTGACGGGCTTGAATTATCATCAAAGCAATTTCGTAGATTAAAACGATATGATTTATTAACAGTTAGTGAAAAGGATAAACTAGTTAACAAAGAATATTTAGGAAACCAAACAGGATTAATTTTTTATTGTACAGCAAGTGAAATGTATGATGTAATCCATACAGCTCATTTACAAATAGGACATAACAGAGAAAAGGCAATGGAAAATGAATTAAAAAAGAAGTACTAAGTACTGTAACGTCACTAGAGAGGTAATTTCCATATATTTAAACTTGTGTCAATCCTGTGCTTTGAAAAAAAAAGCAAAAAGTAAAGGATTAGTTGTGAAACCTATAATTATGGCGGAAATGAATTCACGTTACCAGGTAATATTTCTCACTTACCTATACACTGTAAGTAGGTATGTTATTCTGTGCTGTAAGTTAATAGTCATTTTACAGGTTGACCTTATTGACATGCAAAGTGAACCTGATGGAGAATATAGATTTATTCTCAATTATCAAGATCACCTAACTAAATATGATACTTCGACCACTTAAAACAAAAACAGCAAACGAAGTAGCAGGTGATATTCTTGATGTCTTATCGATATCGTCGATATGAGGAACACACATATCGACATTAAAATTTAAACTACCGGGAAAACAAAACATTAATTTTAATTTTAGAATGTCGTAATGAAACATCGGATTCTATCAATCAAAGTAGTTTTCGCCAGCTGCAGGTCTACTTTCCACATATGATAATAAACTCAAATAATTTTTGGATGAATCTACTGTTTTTAGTGGTCTGTCGAAAACTATTAAAAATTATTTAATTGAAAGTATTATTGTAGTTGTAAGTTGGGGTAAGGTCGGATGCGGGGTAAGACCGAACGACCGCTCTAGATGTCACGTAGATGTGGCAACACCGACCTACTTAGTCGTCGCGTAAAGCAAACACGTGTGTGCAGTGTTTAACCAGGCGCCGTCCCGCTGCAACGTTGTTTAAAGCAATTGTATCAATTTTTCTGTATTCTTGCATATCTTGGTTATTCGAACTTACCCCATTCGATAAATTTTGTTCGAGAGGGTAAGTAATTAACATTACGTTTGATTTTTCTGTTTAAAATGTGTTGTATTTATAAGCTATAGGATTCACTATACTCTAACCTCAAATTAAATGAAACTTTAAGTGTGTTCGATCTTACCCCACATCTTTTTGTAAGGGGCATGATCGAGTGACGATTTTCCGGTCTTGCCCCAGTCCGTTTACTGCACGAATTTCATTTTAGATTGGAACATGGTCAGAAACTATATAAGAAAATCCGATAGAGGAAAAATCTATAGCAAGGAGGACCTGGAGAACGCCATAAGAGAATTGGAAGAAGGTGTTGTAACCCTTCATGGCGCCGCAAAGAAGTATAATATACCAAAATCGACATTGCATGATCATACTAAAGAAACCCATGGGACAAAAAGTCAAACACTTGGGAGAGACTTGGCAATTTCCTTAAAACATGAACAAGTTTTGGCAAACGGTCTCAAAACATTAGAGAAATGGGGGTTCGGTCTTTCTAGAAAGGAAGTATTTTTTATTGTGGCACAAACTGTCAATTAAAAAACCTCAGGCAGTGGAGTATTCCAGAAAGAAAATGACCGACCCTTTTGTAGTCAACGAGTATTTTACTTTACTGGAGAAAGTACTGAACGACTTACAGTTAAATGAGTGTCCACAACAGATCTGGAATTTAGATGAAACTAGTCTGTCAATGGATCCATCTAAAACGAAGGTAGTTGGTGCAAGAGGCGTAGCTTGTTCTCGTGTAACTAGTGGCCCTGGGAGAGAAAATATCACAATATTGTCTGCTGTAAGTGCTAGCGGTGAAAAAGCCCCGCCGTTGATTGTTTTTAAAGGCAAAAATATGTGGGACCAGTGGATGGCAGAACCAGATGGAGGACAAAACATAGCGTATGCTGCTAGCAGCAATGGCTGGATGGAGACTGACATTTTTTAAAACTTTATTCAGAAAACATTAATTCCTGTTCTGGGCGATCTCCGACCCGTCCTGCTTATATATGATGGGCATAGTACCCACGTAGACAATAGAGTTGTAACTCTTGCACGGGAAAACCGCATTACCATTTTAAAGCTGCCACCACATACTTCTCACCTTTTGCAGCCCCTCGACCTAGCTGTATTTAGATCATTTAAATCCGCTTGGGACGAAGAATTGGTGAGTTGGCAACGACAGAATCAGGGCATGAAGCTGCCAAAGAAAACATTTTCCGAAAAAGTACGTAAAGTATGGAATACTATTACTCCTCTTGTAATTCAAAATGGGTTCAAAAAAGCCGGAATATATCCTTTTGACGCCAGTGTTGTTCCAAATGAAAAATATCATCCTGAAGCCCTAAAAAGATTTGAAAATCTAAAGACATGTAAAATAAATGAAACTGTCGATGTCAATGCAAATAACATGGTTCCGGATATAGCAGGTCCAAGCAATGCTGCATTGGTTAACCAGAGTGACGAGAAACAATCACAGCCAACAAACGTTTCATTTGAGGACCTTCTACTACAAACCGTAAAGCAAAGTTCCGGAAATGGTAGTCACAGAAAAAAGACGAGTAGCAGCAGGTGCTGAAGTGATAACGTATCAAGATATACACCAGCTACCGGAACATAATAAAAAGCATGCAACAAATAAAACTAAAAAACACAAAGATCGAAACCACCCAAGTACTAGCAGTGAAAGTTTAGAACCAGTCTACGAAGACTCTGATAACGATTTAGATTTCCTAGACGATGAAGAGGCAAATGAGATGGAAAACTTTAAATTAGACGCTTGGATATTGGTTAAATACTGCACAAAGAAAACCATTAAATATTATGCTGGAAAAATCGTAAAAATTGACCGAGTCAAGCGCGACTGTATTGTGAAGTTTTTAAGATATAACACAGAAGCAAATCATACGGATGAAATAATCTTTGAAAATATAGAAAAGTTCTTACCGGATCCAACACAGGATGAACAAAATCATTTTAATTTCAACGTTGATTTCGAAGGACTAAATATTGCTTAAGATTTTAATTTAGTTTTGCTAATATTTGTAAAAAATAAAAATATTTGTTCTTCAATTTTGCTTCACAATTGCTTTCCGATCATCCATGTATGGGGTAAAATCGAAGACCATGCAAATATTGGATGATTAAAAAATAAAGTAACTTTTTAAAATAATAGTGAAAAAGTTGTCAGGGGCATGTTCGGAATTCGACCTTACCCCGAAGCCGTGCGTTACGTACCTAAATCATGAATTTGAAAGTTATCCGATCTTTCCCCATAACAAGGGGCAAGTTCGAATGGGTGCAAAAATCCATTTTTGTTACTTTTTTTAGGATTCGTAATCAGAAATATCAAGTTTTGACACTGCAGATTGTTTGTCCGCCCAGTGAAGTGTTACCCTATAAATTTGGACTAATTATTTAAACAATTTAAAAGAGCTAGCCCTTGCTAAATCTCAACTAGTCTAAATTCCGTCTGATCTTGCCCCAACCTACCTTATCCGAAGTGATTTTTTTATGAACTCTGACCTTCCTGTTGGTTCTTGCTGAACTGTTTATTTTTGGAACGTTCTGATATACCTACCAGCTGTTCTTTTTTTCCAACACAGAAACTGCTCATATCAAAAATTCAAGAAAAAGTTCCAAAAGTAAATTGACAAACTAGAGTTAAATAAAAAAATCAAAATACGACAAGGAAAATTAAAATTCGTTGAATCATTTATCGTAAATTTGACAAACGAAATACCCATTGGTTTATAAAAAATATTTAACAATCTAATAAAATATATTTTGTTAATTGCAATTTATTTATAACATCAGTAATTCGTGAATAAATATTTTTTCAAAAAAGTTTGATACTTTTTCCAAAAATCATGTTTGTGAAACCCTGTAATTTTTTGAAAATGGATTTTTCATTGAAATGCTGAAGTGCCAGGAAAACGCGTGACCTTGAAAATTTGAAAAATTTTGCCCTGCGGCGCCATCAATGCTTCTCGTACCAAGTTTAATATCAAGATTAAATTTGTCTGCCCTACCTGATACTTTAGTCACGAGCCGCCACTGGTTTACTGGCTCTTTCCTTCCCTGTGAGTTCACGTCATCAGATACCGGAGCATTTCAGCGTATTAATAAAATACAATTTATTTATACACTGACTAATTTGTGAGTAAATATATTTCAAAAAAACTTCTCAAATCATAAAATACTTTTTATGTAGTATATTTTTGTTCACACGGATTTTTCCTTGAATTTCTGAATAGCAGAAAATCTTCATCTCTATCAACATAATTGTTAGCAAAGAGCGCCAGCCTTGCTTCTATGTTGCGGTCAGATAACCCAGGCTTATTTTCTTTTAAATTTAAATATGCAACTGTTCAAGTTGGAAAAGGTTCGCCAGTGTCCATAAGATCAAGAAAGTATTGCCACTTTATTGATTTAGGTATTTTTGAAGTTGGAAAAGGTCTGTTAGTGTACATGGGAACAAAAAGTATTGCAACTTCATTGATTTAAGAATGTTTTATTTTCCTTCAGTGAAGTACAAAGTAAAATACAATATGCAATAGAAAACAGGTTAGGTACCTATATATATATATATATATATATATATATATATATATATATATATATATATATATATATATATATATATATATATATATATATATATATATATATATATATATATATATATATATATATATATATATATATATATATATATATATATATATATATATATATATATATATATATATATATATATATATATATATATATATATATATATATATATATATATATATATATATATATATATATATATATATATATATATATATATATATATATATATATATATATATATATATATATATATATATATATATATATATATATATATATATATATATATATATATATATATATATATATATATATATATATATATATATATATATATATATATATATATATATATATATATATATATATATATATATATATAATATATATATATATATATATATATATATATATATATATATATATATATATATATATATATATATAAAAATAAAAACTTACGACAAATACGACACCCTTCTTACACGGTACATGCTTTTTACATTCTACAGGACAAAATAATAAGCAGAATAGCATTGACTACAGTAACAGAATGCAGACTATAACCACAGATGAATGTTAGCCTGTGCTATAACATAGGTATATAGATAACTGAAATAAAAAATATTAAGCAATACTAACTTAGGCGTAATATAAACGGGAAAACGTTTTAAAATATGAAACTCGACACCCTTAATGAAACAATTAATGCAAATTAATCACACAACAAAACCACAATTTACTAAGTCTTAGTTCCTTAGTCGTCTTAGACGCGTCGCGCATTATTGGGTGTTTTCAGAAATTAGGAATTAGACTAAGGAACACTAAAACGAATTTTGCCGCATAATTGCACCATTAAAAGTATACGTCCCATAGCTCAAGAAGTCAATTCTTTCTTCATACGGTTTAAAAAGAAGCAACTTATGCGAAATAAATAATAATACCATATGCCTATTTCACTTTACTTTATGAAATATACTTCAATAGAAATGTATAACCGGACAGCTAGATAAGCAGTGTGAATTGGTATCAATTGTTTACAAAAATAAACTTATAATCTAGTATGTTTGTTATCATTTTGGCACTATTAAAATATCACCATAACGGTCGCAGCACGTAAGTAGATCTGTAGATCATTTAGTTATCAAGAATTAAAACATTGCTCATAAATTAATTTTAGAAATTTTCGGAAAATTGTAGAAGTTCAATATATGGGAAACATTTAATTTATTTCGCCTGTTAACACGTTGCATCCCAGCCTCAAATATCGTTCCTTCTTATGCAATTAAAAATAAATGCGGGCTGTATGGCCATACAAGCTATTTGTTGACGGTCTATGGGAATATGTCAGAAAAGCGGATTTCC
Source organism: Tetropium fuscum (assembly GCA_964058915.1). Classification (NCBI taxonomy): domain Eukaryota; kingdom Metazoa; phylum Arthropoda; class Insecta; order Coleoptera; family Cerambycidae; genus Tetropium; species Tetropium fuscum. Next base: position 18,231 of record CAXKVY010004279.1, read on the forward strand.
CATTTTGGTGTTTGTGTTTGGCAGCCAAATCATAGATAGTAATAATAATAAGTAGTTTCGGTTTGGAGACTAAACCGAAACAATAAGAAATTAACATACAATTGCATATTGAGTGCCCTACTCCAATAGACACATCTCCATCAGAGACCTACACAACCTTTGCCCCGACATAGTACCCAGAGTGGACTACATCAGAAACATCTCTCAGAGATTCTACGAATTTGAGGTGAGTGATAATCCATTAAGAAACAACATTACACGTATTAGCGAAACAACATATAATTAAACATAAACGTATCTATACAGATTGACCAATTTTCTCCCAATCTACTCTCGCAGCCTTTTATAACTAATTTAAACTTCAATTTGAAAACTTTTTAAACTCTTTTAACGTACTCAATTCATCCTTTCTGTTGGTTTATTTGTTTTTTAGTCAGTTTTTAGACGAATTTTATCAATTACTTACTATAAATTAGCTCATCCAAAAACATTTTTTAACTAAATTACAAAACGACAAAAGCAGTCACTTTATATTTTTTTCCTACCCTTTCCTACCCTTTAAGGCCCGTCTTTCAATCCAATTGAAGATAGTACGCCCACTTTTGTACATAAAAATAATTTTGCGTAGTCACTTGCCGCGATGCTGCTGCGCGTGGATGTTTGGCTGGACTCGGGCATGGGGATAATCCGGGATATCATATTGTACTGATAATTTATAGATAAATCTTTGATTGATTGATCGGACAACAATCCTAGCTTCTCGAACAGTGCCCGCTGTCCAGTATACTGGCCAGCTTGAGGTGCTTTTAAAACACTAGATTGTTCAATTAATATCGGCGTAAAGAACAACCCGCCGTCCCGTACAAATGGATGTCGGTATTCAACGTGTTAACGTGATGTGAATTGTAGTAGCTAGTACTCCAAAATACCCTGATTTAATTACAAGAGAACATAAATGATCTAATATTTTTTTAATTAGGCAGCTGTAACAAATCCTATTAACTTGTTACTAATATCATAAATACTATAATATTGAGACAAGAAGGTTCCGCCTAAAGCCCATGTTCCAGTTTCGTCAGGAGTCTCTGTCGGTGAAAAAGCAGAGAGGCAAAATGAAAATGATTTAATTGACATCTGCAACAAAATAAATCATACAATATTATTTTTATGATGGCATATTATTGTATAGTTACACATATTACAAAGGTTCACACACCTTCATTTTTAATATTACAATATTACAAAACAAAACCGTTCGAGTGGAAACCGTCAACCGTTTAAGTGGTAGAGTACGACTGTGGGCGAGCGCTCATGCCGAGCTAGCCCGCAATCCCATTTAAAACGCGTGATATAAACGTGCCGTTTCCATGGCAACCGACTATTTGCTACGAGAAGCTTGGCCGGGCGGTCAAGAAACGCTCGCCAGCCATCACCGTTCAGCCTGGGCACCCGGCCGACAGGTTTACATTTTTTTTGCCGCATGTTCTACAACTACTGTCCAAAGCACAATATTCGAAGTTCCTTTGGTTCGACAGACCACTTATTCCTTTACAAAATTGCCCGTTTGTTTGTTTTTTCTTACTTAATACTGTTTGATTGGGAGCCGAAAAGGTTTGTTTATCATTAAAATTTGGATTCCCTAAAATTAGTAACAAATGTAACAATAATAGTAAACCCCAAACAGTCACAATAATAATACATAGACAGAATGCTGTTGCACCATTATGTCTATGTATTACTATTATTAATATTATATATGGTCATCAGAGCTGTCGGGAACCAATAAAGTGTCGGTGATAAAAATGCTTGCAATTTGGAGTACACAGTTAAATGGAGGACACAGGAGTAGCTGCAGCAACTCATCGTAGGTACCTGCAAAATAATACATTTCTGTTGGGAGGTTAGATCCAAGAATGTCCATTCCATGGTGGTTATACCTCCAAGCGGAGGATTATTAGGCATTAGAAATTAGGCACTTTAGAGACACCTACTGGGCCTGAACCCTTCGTAGGGATCTCCACAGCGGTTCTCTCAATGAAGACTTTAGCCCAACAAATGTTTCAACATTGTTGAGAACTCATATCTGGTCCCGACGCTGGGAGGACCAGACAGCTGCTGAAGTTAAGCAGATGTAACTTAAGAACAGTGACAGGCCTACTGACCGGTCACTGCCACCTAAGACGACACCTTTACATAATGGGTCTTGTGGAAGACCCTGAGTGTAGGGGATGCTTGGAAGATGAGGAGACAGCAGGGCATGTTCTGATGAATTGCCCCGCTTTCCTGCATACACGTATGCAATACCTGGGACAACTGATGCTGATGCCCAGGGACTTTAGAGAGCTATGTCCCAGCCGCCTCGTTGGCTTTATTAAGGCAACTGGACTGGTATAGCTCTCGAAAGGCGGGACGTGACGGGCCCATACTGAGGCCTATACGTCAAAGGGCAGAGCCCCCGCCAATCTCAATCAATCAACCTCCAAGCGGACTCTTAGGATTGCAGTGTCTCCACAACAGAATAAGGTTGGACACAGCTTGTAAGGTCATCAGAAGTTCAGATCCCCTGCTTCTCATGGTCAAAAATTTCCCAGTCAGGCTTCAATAATTGATTGATCGAAGTTATTTTAGAAATATTAAAATATAAAAATAAATAGCTAAGGTACTTGCCTTTATAATATATTCTGGTCCTGTCAATCGGAAAGACTGTCCCCCAAGAACAAACTCTATTTTTGGTAATTTATTGATAGTGTCGCATCTTACCTAAAGTAAGTAATCCAAGAAAAATAAAATACTCAAGATTCAGTTATTATATTTTATAGCTTACAGAGTAACGGTTGAAATACAATTTACTTGCTCCTATCTTCCTGTGAATGAAATCAATATCTTCTTTAGGACCAACAATTGAGTTGCTACTGGTATCAACAAAAGCTTTGCATCCATTCGGGCATAATGTAT